>JBAMJV010009758.1:95000-112370 GCA_037951105.1 Echinarachnius parma
TCCATCCACCCATATACCCCTCCATCACATCCATCCATTCATCCACAAATCCAGTCCTCAAACGACAAACTAGCCAGTCAGTCAATGAGTTAACCAAATAATCAAATCAATCAATCAACTGATAATCAATCAGACATAGGTTTCCCTTCAATCTCAACTTACTTGGTTGAAAGTTCGGAGACTAAAGTCGGGACTCTGTCAACGACAACAGCGGGTGCCGCCATGTCCTCTAGGTTGCCTATAGCGTGTCGTAACGCCAGTGTATTCCGTGGACGAATTAGGGGTGACCCTGGGGAATGGAGACAAAAGAGATTGTCGGTTCAACTTTTATTCTTTACACAAGTTTGCACACTAATTTTTGTTTCTGTACTGGCCCATCTCGGTCAAGAAAAATCATACATTTTGGAATTTTACTTGCCCCAATACAAAAATGTATTTGAACTCTTACTTCTAGATGAGATTAATACATATGAAATGAAATTGTTCTGTTGTAGTTAAAACCACATGTATTTAGTTGCCTGATCGGGAGCAAGCAAACTTTAAAATTTATGGAAGTTTACTTGCCCGACACCAATTTGTACTTGCCCCGGGCAAGCGAGTAAGAGCTAATGTCGTGCCCTTCTTTTTAAAATGTATTACAATATATATGTTTACTCATGCTATTTCAACTAGAGGAGAACTTGAAATGAAAAAATACTTTTCCTTATAAACCAAGCATTCAATTATTTATTTATTTATTTCTTGCAATATGTTGTTATTGCAAACAGAAGAACATACTCACAGTAATCTGTAATGCATTAAACATTGTAACATACTGGAATGTGTCTGACTCAGTGCATTATAATTATGCGGGGCATCATAATGACCATGATGCTATGAGTATGAGTAATTTTTTTATGTTGGCCAATATAAACAAAAGTCATAGTTGACATAATAACTGTTCAAATATGAGGGCAATTCAAGGCAAATCAAAAAGGGATCTAATATTTGTGTAGAATTGTGCAAAATCTGGCAAATGTTGGATTAAATGTGTAATTCTGTGATTTGATATATCCACCGAGTGATGTTTCAAAATTCCATGGTAAATGAATGTCATATGACCAAGTAATGCGCGAAGAAATGCTAATTTATATTCGCAAACTCATTGCACTGACACTGTACAGTTATCATTATCCAGTAGATGATAACAAATCTCAATATTCCAATCGTAAATATCTTTTTTAACAAAACAGAAATTCAGAAACCCGAACCCTGTTCGATGCTCATCTTAGCTTGAGCCGGTACAACAAGATATGAGATAACCACAATGCAGTTATTGTAATGATATGCGTTGTACAGCTTGTCCCAGAACAAATTACAACGGCACTTTCCGCAACGATAACTTTAAAGTTATCGTTGCAGAAAGTTGTCAATGGACGCTGATGGTCAGTATGGTCTCATGTAGTTATAACCCTCAAACTCACCCAAATCCTAATATTAGTGACGTTGTTTGACGTCACGATATGAATATTCATTATCGACCTGGAGCTGAGGTAGGCGTAGACCTCGAGGTGTCATGGGTGTGGTCCAAACGACGCACCCGTAAAACTAGCCCTGCTCACTCCCACTGAAAAATTGGGCTATCTAGACGCTGTAGTTCCTTTAAGCTCTGCGAGGCGATGACACAAGTGTACCATAGAGGTCGAGCGCACTGGCACTGACATGATCTTTAATAATCAGGATCATCTTTTGTTAAAGGGACTTAGTAATATTGTCCAAATCTCAAAAATCAAATTGGAATTATGGCAGTTTCCTCATACTTTGTTTTATTTGTATTTACAATAAAAGCATGGGACAGGTTTCAGTTTTCACATTTCCATTTTATTTCGTTCAAAAGATATTTACGATTGAAGTGTTCGGATATGAAACTATTTGTGGCCGTGTACAAAGTAAGTGCAATGAGTTAGTGAATATACATTACTTTGTGGACATATCAGATCACACCAATACACATTGTATAAACTACGCATCATTAACTGCACTTTTTCAAAAAAAGTTACTAGATCCTTTAACCCCCTTGTGCACTGTCGGCTCAGACAGCAATTCCCACATAATCATTACAATCTGAATGATTGATTATTTTGTTCCTTCGCATTTATCCCTTCGTTGATGTCTAACCCCTTGGGCTTGGGTTCGGTTTATTATTAGCTTCTGACCATCGCAAACATCAAAAATGGTTTAGGGGAAGAACAGCCGCCAGGTGAGTTTTTTTTAAATATAAAGCTCAGTCGGTAAGAACACTGCATGATTCGCCTGTCTCGGGGTCGAATCCTGGGGAAACATTTTTGTCTTTGTTAATAATAATAATATATAGCATTTATAGAGCGCCATGTATCTATGTGCCCTATACAGAGGCGAAGTATTACCCTTGGTCATCAGGTACAGTTCAAACCCACACAACTATATTGTGCACTATCTCAACTCCCAGGGGAGCATACTAGCTCAAGCTGCCCAACGGGCGCTGAAGGCTAATTAACACCCGACCAAGTACCCACTTATACACCTGGGTAGAGAGCAGCAATGTGGATTAATTGTCTTGCTGAAAGACAAACGGAGTGGGCAGGGTTCGAAATCGGGATCTCGAGATCAGAAAACCGATCTTGCCACACCACGTCCACATCTTTGTTCATCTTTAATTTGTTTTATTTATTCATCCTATAACTTCGCCATGGTTGAAATTCTTTGTTCGTGAAATACAGTTTACTATTTATATTGGTAATATTTACAAAACCTTTTACTAGCTTAGTCATGACAACGTCAACGTAAAAGTATGTTACGTACCCCATGGCTCAATGAACAACACATTTTTTATTGGCCATTAACTCTGGTTAACTTGGTAAGAATGTATGATCTACTAAATTAAAGGTCAATGAAACCCAAGCAAAATGTTGCTTTCATAGTCTTGAAGAGATTAAGAAGAATAATCTCTGAAAGTTAGAGCATAATCGGGTAAGAAACAAGAAAACTATGGCTCTTTGAAGATGTCCATATATTCCTATGGGGAACTCAAATTGGCAACGCACTCTGATAAGTGTGTGGACAACTCCCCATATGTTTTGTATACAAATGTTCACATTTTGACAGTTTTCTTCATAGTCACACTTTTCCATTCCCCCAACTCATGATATGTTATGTATAAAAAGCATTCTACAAAACATATGTTGAACTCGAACGAAGGGTCAGCATAAATTTTGAGAAAATTGAACAAAACTGAAATTTTGTGTACAAAATGTATGGGGATTTGTCCACAACTTTGCCAGAATGCGTTGCCAATTTGAGTCACTCGAAGAAATACGTGGCTCTTTTCAAAGAGCCATAGTTTTTCTTATTTCTTGACCGATTGCGCTCAAATTTTCAGAGAATATTCATTATTATCTTATAGTGCATACAACAATTTGTCTGGATTTCATTGTCCTTTAACATTAGTTGGCAACTTACAGTTGCATAATGTTATCTCTATGATGTCCAAGTATGTTATCACTCTTAACAAAGCATTTTAACTAGAAAATAGTATTGCAGAACAACTCGATACGAAAAGAACATTTTTATTTCAAGAACAGTAACTGGCGCTGAAGTATGAATTACGTTATTTAGTATGCCAAAAATAAATGCGTGCATGCAATATTGATGTGTCTAATACTATGGTGTATTTATTCCGTGTGCATTTATTATCCCAAAAGTGTTACATGAGTATTTCATTAAAGGGGAAGTCTCTACAAGCTTTTAAGCAGGTTGGGTGAAAAGGGAACAATTTTAGATACCTAATAGCGAAAGTCTGAGCAGTTTTTAATAATCGAATCAAGAATTATTTGTCAAAGTTTTGATCAAAATCTTGTTTGCTGCCCTCTTAGTTGGCTCTTTGCCAAATATGTGATGTCACAGATGAACAACTCCCATTGGAACTGTACAACAAAACTTCACACAACTTTTCATGAAAAAGCATCGTCCCTCTACTCTCATTCTCAGATATGTTAGAAAAGAGGTAAATGTGCGTGCATTTAAGGTAAAACTTCCTCAACTGGTCCAGTGAAATCCACAAAAAATTACAAAAATATAAAAATATGTGTACAAAGTCAGTGGAAGGTTGTTCTACTATGGCATCACAGATTTTGGCAAATTGCCATCTAGAGTGGGCGGCAAACAAAATTTACCGAAATCATAACTTTTTAATTGAAAATCCAAATTTGCTCAAACTTTCACTATTGTGCTTCTAAAATTGTCCTCCTTTCATTCAATCCACATTAGTACTTGGGGAAACTTCCCCTTTAAGCATGTTAAGTATTACGCAATTAATACATTTTCATCATCATCATATTTCGCTCATGTAGATGTAAAATTTATTTAATATATGTAATGGATGTTGTATTGGAATGTCTTTTCTGAAATTAAAGGGGTAGTTCAGTTTTTGGTTTAGAGGGCGCTTCAAGAAATATTTCTTTGTGTGAGGTAATAAAATATTGAGTGCAAAATGTGGAACTGGCACTGACATGATCTTTAATAATCAGGATCATCTTTTGTTAAAGGGTAATATTGTCCAAATCTCAAAAATCCAATTGGAATTATGGCAGTTTCCTCATACCTTGTTTTATTTGTATTTACAATAAAAAGCTGGGACAGGTTTCAGTTTTTCACATTTCCATTTCGTTCAAAAGATATTTACGACTGAAGTGTTCGGATATGAAACTATTTGTGGCCGTGTACAAAGTAAGTGCAATGAGTTAGTGAATATCACTTGGCATTTTCGCTCATATCTTGGCCGAATAAAGCCCTATTAACCTGAAATGTTCATACATTACTTTGTGGACATATCAGATCACACCAATACACATTGTATAAACCACGCATCATTTACTGCACTTTTTCCAATAAAAGTTACTAGATCCTTTAACCCACTTATTATCACTGTCGGCTCAGGCAGCAATTCCCACATAATGATTACAATCTGAATGATTGATTATTTTGTTCCTTCGCATTTATCCCTTAGTTGATGTCTAACCCCTTGGGCTTGTGTTCGGTTTATTATTAGCTTCTGACCATCACAAACATCTAAAATGGTTTAGGGGAAGAACAGCCTCCTGGTGAGCTTTTTATACAGGGTGGCCCAGAAATAACGGAACGGGGCACTTCCTAGAGTAAAGTAACAAAATGAACATGTCCATCGGATAGGGTGTCTATTCCAATGAACAACGATACCAAGAAAAGTAATTTTGGACGTGTAGTTTTTGTTTTAGGGCGCTTTGAGTGAGACCATGTCAGGTTCCTATTTTTGTCAATTTGTACCATGTAGTCTAGTGGGTAGAAGGGGTGTTCGTGCACCCCGATGAGACAAATTTTAATCTATGTTACTTTATGTAAAAAAATGTGTAGAAAACGATTAGCTATGTTAACAGCGCCAAAAAGTGTCCCATGTATGATTTTAATGCAAATTTATGCAAATTATGGCAGCCATTTTGGATTTAGACTAGTATTCATATTTTGATCATTTTAAAAGATATTTTTTTAATGAAAGAGTCCAGACTAATGTTTTGAAGGTCAGAGAACACGATTTTATAACAAAAAATCTGATCAGATGGGTGTATGACATCATAATATGCAAATTAGGGGCAAAATTTGCATAAAATCAATATTTTCTGCATAAATAGGCGTCTATTTCATATTGCAACTTATGAAAACAATGAATGAACAATTTCTTTTGTCTAAAAAAAATAAGTTCAATATATCTTCATACAAAATAAACCTTAAAAACTTTACTGCAAAACTTAAATATGCAAATTTATGCAAATTCGAATCATTGGTACAATTTACATATATTTTATGAGTTGCTTTCTTTTTAATCAAATACGGCACATAACTACCCACTTGAAGTTTCTAAATATATATATGGAAGGCCAATGAGTATCATTGAATGGTGTATGAAGATAATTGAAGACTATGTGACGTCACAATATGCAAATTAGTGGCAAAATTTGCATAACAATAAAGATATTTTGCATGAATCGGGTGATATTCCCGTGTATGAGCCATGCAAACATTAAATAAACAATGTTTTAAGGCATAAATAGAGACTTATAACATATCTTCATACAAACCAAACTTCAAAAAAATAACTACGAAACATAAATATGCAAATGTATGCAAATTAGCCCCACAGTACATAATCCTTAGTATTTTAGAAGCTACTTGCTTATTTTTTAAAATCAAATACAGCACATAACTGCCCACTTGAAGTACATGTATCTTATGAGTTTCATTGAATAATGTCTGAAGAAAATCATTTCATGGTGTTATTTCATGCAAATTTGGGGCATACTTTTTATAAGATCAGTTTAATATATCATATTTTGCAATACTTTATAACTAATGAAGATAATTTCTTAACAAATCTTCATCATAATCATTACACTTGCACATAAACTACATATCGCTACGATAACACTTTCATATAGTTACCAGCGTGACTTAATGTGTCAAATGACGGAAAATTTAGGGTCCAAGTTGTCAAACTCCTCGTGGTGGATCCTGGAAACTGTTCATCAGGCGAATGAGAACAACTAGAGTCAACGACAGCGTCGTGACATCTCCGCATAGTAGCACCCTTGCCCGCGTTACTTGAACGCACCACGTCAGACTAACTCCACTTTGAAGCTTGCAGCCTGGCGCCAACCCACAACACGCGCCCTTCTCAGGGCGGGCATCATCTGATGTCATACGGGACGGCATAACCATCATGCAGTTGAACGTGGAAGGCCTCACCAAGGCCAAGATCAACATCATCGAACATCTTCTCCAACAGCACACTCCTAGAGCTATACTACTACAAGAAACCCACACCAAGGACAACTCCCACCTAAAGATCTCCGGTTTCACCCTAGCCGCTCACACCGAGAGCGAAATTCATGGCATCGCCACCTTCATTAAGAACTCTGCCAAATGGAACACAATAGCTTCATGCCCTCCAGTCTCAACCCTGGAGTGGACAGCAACTTCAGTCGAAGGAGTTACAGTCATCAATGTCTACAAGCCCCACACCTTTCGGCTTCAGGCTGACTCCATCGCAACCTTCGCCCCTCCCTGCATTTACGCAGGCGACTTTAACTGCCGCAGCACCACCTGGGGCTACAACAGCACCAACCATGATAGCGCGGCGCTTGAAGACTGGGTCTCTGCATCCGGCATGCAACTCAACTTCAGCTTCCACTCCGGCAGGTGGAACACATCAACTAACCCAGACCTAGCCTTTGCAAACATCAACGGCGCACTACCCATCCGTACTATCCTGGACCCTTTCCCAAGATCTCAACATAGACCCTCAATGATCACCCCCCAAAACCCCATAGAGCCGATCAAAACAAAACCACAGCAGAGATGGAACTTTCGTAAGGCCAGGTGGGACCAGTTCACCAACCTAGTGGAACAAGACGTAGATAACCTACCCTTACCATCCTCCTCCAACCTGGACCAAGCGTACACATCCTTCCGCAACCTCCTAACCACAGCAGCCAAGAGCTCCATCCCACGCGGCCACCGCCGCTGCTACATCCCCTCATGGGACGACGAATGTAACGACCTCTACAATGACTTCCACGAGGCCGAACGCGGCGATGAAGCAGCCTCTAAGGCAACCCTTCTAACTGCCTGCCTAGACAACAAACGCAGAGAGAGATGGTAGGAGACAGTTCAAGGAATAGACTTCACCCACTCCAGCAGACTGGCCTGGAAAACGCTTAATTGCCTCACCGGCAGAAGTCCCAAGCCAAAACAATGCCCCGTGACCGCTAACTCAATCGCGAAACAGCTCCTCGAAAACGGCCGCTTCAAAGACGCAGACAAAAACCACACTCGTCACATCAAACAAGACACCACCAACCTCCGGCAGGCCCCAGGAGTAGATGGACTCTTGTCATCACCCTTCACTCCCGATGAGATCGCCACTGCCATCAAACATCTGAAAAGTGGAAAGGCTCAAGGACAAGACAACCTACCTCCCGAGTTCCTACTGCACTGCGGACCAAAATGTCTGGAATGGCTCCGCCTACTTTTCTCATCCTGCCTCACCCACCAGTCCATCCCCAAGATATGGCGCAAAGCAACCATCATCGCCTTACCCAAGCCAAACAAGCCCTTAGACAACCCAAAGAACTACAGACCAATCTCTCTCCTCTGCAGCCCCTTCAAGCTACTTGAAAGACTCCTCCTAGCCTGGCTGGAGCCGATCGTCGACCCACAACTTCCCGAGGAGCAAGCAGGTTTTTGCCGCGGTCGCAGCACTGTCCAACAAGTAGTCTTGCTCACCAATGACATCGAGAGCAGTTTTGAGAGAGGCCACAAGGCCGGTGCCATCCTGGTCGACTTAACCGCAGCCTACGACACCGTGTGGCACCAGGGACTCGCCCTGAAGCTCCTCCACATGCTACCAGACCGCCACCTAGTAGGATTTATCACCAACATCCTATCCAACTGCAGCTTTGTCCTGAAGACCAGCGACGGACAGTCCAGTCGCCCCCGACGTCTCAGAAACAGACTCCCCCAAGGTTCACTCATGGCACCAACGCTCTTCAACATTTACATCAGTGATATGCCCAAGACTGCCGCACAACAGTACGGCTACGCAGACGACCTTGCTCTCTTCCACTCGGACAAAATCTGGTCAAAAGTTGAAGACGTCCTAACATCTGACATGGCTAAGAACGCGAACTACCTGAAGACCTGGAGACTAAAGCTGAGCGCTGCAAAAACAACTGCAACTGCCTTCCACCTCAACACCAAAGAAGCAAACCGCCAGCTCACAGTCAAAGTCAACGGGAACCCACTGCCCTACACACCCACCCCAACATACAATGTACCTTGGAGTAAAGCTAGACAGACAGCTGACCTTCAAACCACACCTAGATTCACTCCGAGCCCAAAGTTTCATCCAGGAACAACCTACTCCGCCGCCTTGCGGCCACGGGTGCTAAAACTCCGACACTTCGTACTGGCGCCCTCGCACTAGTCTACAGTGCTGCCGAGTGCTGCCCCTGCGTGGTGCTGCAGCGGACACACGCACAAATTGGACATCACCCTAAGGGCAATTCCACGGTTAGTAACGTTACATTTAGAGCATATTTTCATAACATATTCTACTATAACACCACCATCTATTCATTTCAAGTCACAATCATGTTACAACATGTTCACCCACCCTAGGTCTATAATACAAAAAAAAATTGAACACAATTGAAATAATATTCGCGTCGCCATGGCAACTTTTATTGTCGGTTAGTAACGTTACAAAAAAAGGACATGGAAAAAAATCAATGTTTTCAAATGAGAAGTCTTCTAAAACCTTAGATAATTCCAACAAAGTGCCATATTCATTTTACTTCTAGTTAGTTGGCACATGTTTCAGCCAATAATTAAAGCATCTTGACTCATAATTCAAATTACACTTTGTCCGTGCAAGGTAAAAGTTACCAAACATCATTTTTTTTTTACCCTCCCTTCGCCTCAAAATCACAAGTAATCTTAGGAATTACAAGTAAATCAACATAACTATCCATATTACTCCTTAACTTTTAAAATTCTTTAACTAGAAACTCTTAACTCACAACTTAAACGTGAAAACTGTTTGAAAAACATATCTTATCAGATACATTCCCATAGTTCACCAAAGTTCATCAAGCTGGTAGGTTAAATATGCATAATTTGTAATACCAGTTAACTGTTTTTTGTTCCAAGCATTTAGATTCAATATTTGTAGTATTTTAGCATGGCAAATATTGAGTAGAGATCTAACAATCCAAATGGTCATTGTTGTACTTGTTCAATAATCCAATAATGTTACATTCGGATTCTTACAAAAAACTTTAAATAGTACTTTGTTCATAGTTATTCAAATTCAAATACATGTAGCTTGTGTAAATAAAATAATATGTGTGTTTATAATACAAAACTCATTGGAGAGATAGAATATCTAAAAAGGAGATGTTTGTTTGTAGCTAGTTTCTTCTTGATTTGGAGCTGTTTTTGCACACATTTTTTGGTAGGGAATGTTCTTTGCATCTTTTTTCTCCTCCGAGCTCCTCTTCATGGTAACTGCTTTCTTATCTTTGTACTCCTCATACTTGCCAGTCCTCTTCAAGTTCACTATTGCTTTTGCTCATGTGACCTACAGATATTAAAAACAAAATATAATGTATTCATAGAACTAAAAAGTAAGGCAAGTAGTAATTAATTAAGATGAACATTTTCTGCATCATATTGCAGAGTAGAATACTTGAATGAGTGTTGGAAAGTTCCCAACATGAACCACAAACAAATGAGATAAAACCATTGTTTGTTACAAATACAGTATACCCTGTAAAAATATTTCAGTCACAAAAATGGTTTTAAGATTCTTGGTTTGTATCCCCTTATGAAGTTTCACTATAATTAAATACTACTTTTGCAAGTGCTTCATCACTAAGAATAGTTTTTTTACATACAAGTATTCTATGGCAACCGACATGGCTAATCATAATGCACCCCTAAAAACACAACAAAATAAACATACTCTGGGACAGTGTAATTACATTAAATATACACTTGTAAGTTTATGTAATCCATTAACAATATATTTCGTTTTATTATCAATATATTAGTTTTCACTGTAAAATACAAATATATAGTCATTATCATATTAATCAGTGTAAACTGTACACAGTGTATTCAGTAGCAAACGAAATACCTTGATATAGGGTATATAATGGATAATTAAGATTATAATTACTACCAGTAATTTCAACTTACCAAAGACAGGTCGCTGCTCGTCAAGTAGAGTCAACTTATATTTCCAATGACTACTTTCAGGAGACAGATTGATGAGGAGTTTACACTAAAATACTTGCTCGCGCTGACATCCAGATACTGCACATGTTCTTGCATAGCACATAGATATGAGATGTCTGCACACTAGTCGAATGCTGCACATGGTTGAATAACTCTCATTTACTTTTAAAAAAATTGTTCATCCATTGTTCTAAAGTGGCCTCTTTTGTCTTACTTTTCATAATCCTTTCACTCACTTTTGATTAGGGCCAGCTTATAAGTTGTCCTCTTTCACTGTTGTTTATTGTTATGGTAGTAAGTTACAACAACTCCTGTATCATAGACTGTGTTAGTAACAGTTACATGGTTAGTAACGTTACAGATTTGACTGCTTATAATTAATACATCATATAATATTTGTAAAATGTGTTTGCTTAATTGTTTGATAGAGCATTGCCTGGAAGAGAAAAATTGATAGTAGGTAATATTATAAGGCATTGCATTCCTCTCTATAAGAAAAATAAATCCATGTTTGGTTAGTAACGTTACATGGCATACCAATGGTATTTAATTTCACTCACTGTTGGCAATAAGCAAACATCAGATTCTTAAATTTTGCATGATAAATCTATTAGAGCATTGTACCTCATAAATAAATATGTTAAGTTTGTAAGGTCTTGGTGTATTTTCCATGCTCATATAATGGCTTAATCAACTTTTTCTTAACTTACATAGATATAACACAGGAAAATATAAACAATATAAATTCGCTATTTATCACCCACTTTACCACCAGTCAAAGCAAAATATATAACCTTTCCAGTCATATTGATGTGTCTTTAATCATATACAACACAAAAAAATGTAAGAAAAAGACACTTGAAATGTTGGGGTCTATATGTCCAACCTAATCATGGAATTGCCCCTAAACGAAACTATGAGGATCATCAACAGGATGCCTCAAGACCCACACCACTGACACTCTTATACAGTGCTTGCCTGGTATCGCACCCCGCCTCCGCAAGAGAACACTATAAACCAACAGCTAGTCAACAAGGCCCTCCCAAGACCGTCCACACCCTCTACACCGTACCTCCCAGAACACACAACCGGTCCGCCAACGTCCTAGGTCACGCAGGACCGTTCAGTCGCCATGCTGGGACACCTTGCGGGAAGGCCACCCACAATACCCTCACCGCAGGAAGGAAAGCCTGGCAGGAGACCCACCACAGACCCCCTCAATTCACAGTAACCTCAAACACAAACTCCACCAGGTGCGGATCTACCCCGAAAGGACTGGGTCACCCTACAACAGGCTCCGTACAGGGGTCGCAGGTTCAATGGCAGCATGCACCGCTAGGGACTCGTGACCTTCTCCGCTGGTACATGTGGAGCACCCGAGCAGACTGCCTCCCACATTATTGAAGAGTGCCCAATCCTTCGCCCACCCTGGCCACCCAAACCCAGACTTAAGCAAACTTTGGGACCCCGACACAACCGTTAATTGCTGCAAAATTACAAACGGGAATATCAACCGATTCATGCAGAATATATCTTTATTGTTATGCAAATTTGTCACACTAGTTTGCATATTGTGACGTTCATATAGTCTTCAATTATCTTCATACACCATTCAATGACACTATTCAGTGATCTTCCATACATATGTTTAGAACTTCATGTGGGGATATGTGCGTATTTGATTAAAAAGAAAGCAACTCATAAAAATATATGTAAATTGTACCAATGATTCTAATTTGCATATATTTGGCATATTTAAGTTTTTCATGTAAAGTTTTTTAAGGTTTTATTTTGTAGGAAGATTATATTTAACTTAATTTTTTATAGACAAAAGATATTGTTCATTCATTGTTTTCCATAAGTTGCAATATGAAATAGACGCCTATTATAGCCAGTAAAATATTGATTTTATGCAAATTTTGCCCCTAATATTGCATATTATGATGTACATACACCAATCTGAGTCAGATTTTAGTTATTAAAATCGTGTTCATTGACCTTCAAACATTAGTCTGGACTCATTCATTAATAAAAATATACTTTTTAAAATGATCAATAATATGAATACTAGTCTAATCCAAAATGGCCTTGCCATTAATTTGCATAAATTTGCATAAAAAAATCCTACATGGGACACTTTTTGCGCTGTTAACATAGCTAATCGGTTTTCTACACATTTTTTTACATAAAGTAACATAGATTAGAAATTTGTCTCATTCGGGGTGCACGAACACCCCTTCTACCACTAGACTAATGTCAGTGCCTGATAAATGAGACTTTATGCCCTAACAATACCTTGAACACGCGAATATTCCGCGCGCCATTGTTAGATGTGGCATTCAGCTGTGTGCCGAGCGGTGCCGAGAGAATGGGGTTAATTGTGGTCATTAGGTATGGACGGGCAGTAAGTCTCATTCAGGGGGGGGGGGGGGGTTAAACCCATGGTGCGTTTTTCTCCATTGCACATCACATTTTCACTTGGCAGCCCTAGGAGGGGGGGGTTAAACCCCCCTAACCCCCCCCCCCCACCCCTCCCCCCCGTAGCCCGTAGATCCGCGCCTGAAGGCTTATGTACAACGTGGCTCAATGAACAACACATTTTTATATTGGCATTAAACTCTGGTGAACCTTGGTAGAATGTATGATCTACTAATTCACATTAGTTGGCAACGTACAGTTGCATGATGTTATCCCTCTATGATGTCCAAGTATGGTATTGACTCTTAACAAAGCATTTTAACTAGAAAATAGTATTGCAGAACAACTCGGATACGAAAGGAACATTTTATTTCAAGAAACAGTAACCCTGGCGCTGAAATATGAATTACGTTATTTTGGTATGCCAACAATAAATGCGTGCATGCAATATTTGATGTGTCTAATAATGGTGTATTTATTCAGTGTGCATTTATTTATCCCAAAGGTGTTACATGAGTATTTCATTAAGTATTACGCAAGTATACATTTTCATTATCTTCATATTACGCTCATGTAGATGGTAACATTAATCTAATATAATATATGGATGAGTGGTGTATTCTATCTATGTCTCTTGTTTTGAATGTCCCCTTTTCTGAAATTAAAGGGGTAGTTTCAATTTTTAGTAATAGAGGCGCTTCAATGAGAATATGTCCTTTGTGTTGAGGTAATTAAATATTGAGGGTAACATTTTGAAGAGCCTCAATTCTAAATTTGAAAATTCTAAATACATATTACCATTTAATAATACAAATACTAATGGATATTTATCTGACTGCATTTCCATTAAAAAACGATCGATGCGCTTACAACCTCTAATAATTCGATATTGTGAACCAGCCGTTGGAAAAAATATACATTGTTTGCAGTTTTCAAGCATTTCAAGAGGCCGATCTCTCTATCAATTTAACAAAACTCTCATGCACAATTGTTTATCAATTTTTTTTAAACCAAGCGTATTTAGAGGCGTCTTCTCGTGTTTAGGTGCTCTTTTTGAATGAAATAGGTTTTGACTTAGTATGTTAGTAATTGTGTAGTACCTTTCGAGCATGGCGGTAGTATGACTATTAGTTTACTACTAAATTAGGTTTTACCCAAAATGTACTATCCCTTGATAGGAATAATACATGTTTCAGTTTAGTTTCAGTTTATGTTTATTTCATTTCCAAACAAAATTTAAATACATTAGCATTGTATAAAAAAATATACCAAAAAGGTTTACATGTGTGAAATAAATTGAAATAGCTGTACAATGAAACATACAATACATATAATTATGGTAAATAATATATTTGGGAAATGGAGGGATCCAACTACAAAGCAATGCTTGTAGATTGTGTGACCCCTGCGGGTAATAATAAAGCAATTAAATCATAATTCATAAATAAAATCAAATTATACTTTAAACGGTATTTTGTTTGTAATTAACAATAAATTGTAACATTTTGAGTTGAAAATTCTTTCCAGTAAAGTTTACTAAAAACAAATACAGATGTGGTGCCGACAAGAGACTCGACGAGCAGAACAAAACAATACGACACAACACAACAAAACGTGCATAGCACAAGATAGCACAGGGATGCCAAATACATAAGATTAAGAGTGGAATGAAAAGGATGTGAAAGTAACATGTATAGAGGTAACATGAAGAGAAAGGATGGTTGGATATGGATAGGACAGAACTGTTCACTGCATTACGAGTATTAAGTGATATAATAGCGCTCAATACAAACTAAAATCAAAGAATATGGAAGGCAAGTTTTTAGTGAACAATAACACAAGATATAAATGATGACCTTTTATTGACTAACTAGGAGTTTTATAGATTGTAATAATAATAATTTATTCCTTTTCTTAAACAAATTAAATGAAGTTGCATTTTTATATAATCACTGAGAGTATTCCAAAATTGGGACCAGGATAAATAAATGTATTTTGAGCTAACAACGTTCTTAACCCGATCACTACGGGGACCGAGATTTCTCGGTCCCCGTAGTTGATCGGGTTTTCAAAGGGCAAATGGAATTCTCCCGAATGTCGTGTTGGGTACTTAAGAACTAATGGATTGTTAAAAACATTTCATCAAAAATTGTAAAGTATTTGTTATTATAATTATACATAAACTGACCGAGTTGAAATAAATAAAAGTCCTTAATTTTTTAATATATTATTATTCTAAAAATAGCGAGTCTGTGTGAGAGCGTGGGGCCATATAAAAATAAATACGCAGGTGCTTTCTTTTGCAATAATAACAATTTATCTAATAACGTACCGTGGGTGTTACCCCAAGTCAAAATACCATAATTTATAGTATGGTACTATCAAAGATGAATACAACATAAGTTAAGGATGCTAAGGGGGAGGTGAAATTTAAATCTATTAATAATACCAATATGCGAGAAATAACTTTACAAATATTATTTATATGAAATTCCATGAAAGTTGATTATCTACAGTAACCCCTAAAAATTTAATGTTAGAAACATTTTCCCCAATACAAAATCTTCAAACAAGATCTAATGGTAAGGAATGTATAGACTTACTAAAAAGCATATTATTTTAAGTATTCTGCAAATTTAATGAGATAATTTATTCGCTCTAATCACTTTAATACCTTAACTATATTAACATTGATTGTTCTGCAAGAGTGTGTGGATTATCGTGAGAAAAAAATAAGTTAGGTGTCATCGGCCAAAGAATACAATACGATAAAACATCAAGATGACGGCTACTAAATCTATAATATATAAAATAAATAAGAGTGGGCCTAAGATGCTTCCTTGTGGGACGCCACAAGATATAAGTACGTAAACTCTGAACTATGATTATTTACAAATACATATTGCTGTCTATTTTGAAAGGTAATTCCAGAACCACTCCAAGCCTTACCACGCACACACGTAATGGGAAAGTTAAATAAGTAAAATATCATGGTTAACTGTGTCGAAGCCTTGGAGAAATCTAGAAAAAATACCCCACCATGTGGAAGATTTGTCCTATAGCATGTGCATACTTTCTCAATAAAAGATAATAAAGCATGGGTAGTACTATACTTTTCTCTAAAACCAAACTGAAAGTTCGAAAGAATATATTCACTTTTTAAAAGGAAACTATCGAATGCATATCATTTTTTTCTAGTATCTTAGAAATAGAAGGTAATAAAGAAATTGGACGATGATTTGTAATGTCTAACTTATCACCCTTTTTGAATAAGGGAATACTTTAGCTATTTTATTGTGTCAGGGACTTCACCATTTAACAAGGACAAATTAAAAATATGAACTAATTGGATCTACTATTGTAAGGGATATATGCCTTTTAAAATACAATTATTTATACCATCGCAACCAGAACTTTTCTTATCATTTAAATTAGAACAATTATCTAATATCTCAAATTTATGTATAGGAGTAAAAAATATTGAATTTGATTTGCGGTGTCCTAAAAAATCAACAAGTGTTTAATCAGTCGGAGAGATTATCTCTAGCTAAATTGTCCCAACAGAGAAAAGTATTTATTAAAAAATATTAGGTATAACATTAGGATCTTCAACAATTCATTATCAAACATTAATTTTAGTTATGTCACTTTATTTTTTACTATATTCATTGCTTGTTAATAATTTTCCACGTATTTTGCATATCATGCTTATATAATTCTAAGCGAATCCACAAATATTTTCTCCTTTTCCCAAACGAATTATTTTAGATAGAGTATTTTTATACGATGTATATTTTATTTTAGATTGTTCAGTTCCAACTGACTTATATTTATAATAAAAGTTATTTCTTTCTATTTATCGATCGCAATACAGACATGGAAATCCCAAGGTAGTCTACAGGATTTTTTTTATAATTAGTACCCCTTATCTCTTTGGATTGGCATACAAAAATCTAATTTGACCATATAAAAAATTATCACAAAACATATCATATGAACAATTTAGCTTCATCAAATATCATAAACACAAAGACCAATCTATATTTCAAGGCTAGCACCAAGGTCGTGCTATATTCTCACAATTACTTTACGTCCTTAATGGACGAG
>JBAMJV010009759.1:0-52962 GCA_037951105.1 Echinarachnius parma
TTTAGGAATAACGAACCTTCGGAATAACGAACCTTCGGAATAAAGAACCTTCGGAATAACGAACCTTCGGAATAATGCAACAAATGTTCGGATTAACGAACCCTATTTCATTTTCGGATTAACGAACACTCAGGTATAGGAAATTTGCGTGTTCGGAATAACGAACCTTCGGAATAACGAACCTTCGGAATAACGAACCTTCGAATAACGAACCGCACCCAAAATTTACGCTCTTTCAAATTTTAAGCTCAGTTATTCTCACAGTTATCTCACAACAAAATTATTTCGTGCAGCGCCCTCTATACCAAAACTGATGTACGATTGAAGTGTTCAGATGTTAAATTATCCACTGGATCGTCCCGTATACAAAGTGCAGTGAGTTAGTGAATATCAATTTGCATTTTGCTCATCATTACTCGGCAATGGCGTACCCAGGATTTGTTCAAGGGGGGGGGGGGGTTCGTCTAACAAACATTTTCGAGGGGGGGGGGGGCGTCAGTGAAGATTTTTCTAGGGGGAGGGGGGGTGTCGGTGAAGAATTTTCGAGGGGGAGTGTCGTAAGCTTTTATTGCTTTTGTCAAAATTAATGTTGTCAAACTATTGTGTGTGTATGTGTGTGTGTGTGTGTGTGTGTGTGTGTGTGTGTGTGTGTGTGTGTGTGTGTGTGTGTGTGTGTGTGTGTGTGTGTGTGGAGGGGGGGGGGGCACTTGCCTTGGTCCCCACTCATTCTACGAGCTACACCATGTGTTACCTTCAAACCGCTCATAGTGGTACTGGTATAGTCATGTGTTTGCTTATGATATCATACAGGAAGAAAAAAAACAACCTAATAATGATGTGCTATGCAATATACATTTATTACTCACTATAAAGAAGACCCCCCCCCCCCCCCCCCCGGTCACGGAAGTAATACCAGTCTTTGAGATATGCCTGTTGCCCGGATATTATCATTATCTTTCCGAATATAACATAATTGTCTCGGGGAGAGGGGGGAGGGGGGGGGGGGGGGGGGGGGGGGACTGCAGCCCATATCCCCAACCCCATCGGCCTCATATGCCTACAACTCACCAACCAACCAATCCCCCTCTATGAAGCAAAACGATGGAATTACCATAACATATTGTTGTGCCAGACAGTGATCAAATATCACGTTCAATGACTAATACTTGTAATCTGGTAAAAACCATTGTTTGAACAGTCATGCTACGCCACTGTCGTCTGCCCACGCTCCGACTTCACGATCAAAGTTTACACTAAATATTTAAATAAAACTGCAGAATAATGGTGCCATCGTCGTTACCGGAGAACCATATTGATAAAATATTACATGTATATTGAATTTAGACGTTGTAATCCGAATATACCTCGAGCAAACTTGTGTGTGTATATACTTAATAATACATCACTTTTGGTTAGGTTTTCCATATACGTTTACATCATCGTCGCAATCATCGCATCGCAGTCATCGCCATCATGTCGACAACCAGCACGAGCACGACCAAGGTCACGGACAGCAGAAGCAACGCCACCAAGACCGAGGCCGAGGCCGCCTGCTGGACAAAAATGAATCATATGGTCAAAATGACGGGGGATACTCTTAGTGACCAGTTTGAGCAGTGGGCTGGAACGTATAATAAGGTAAGGTATTTTGTATTCCATGTGATGTGTTTATTCTATCAAAATGTACACGTACATTGTAACCAAAAATGAATAAATAAATAAATACTATAGTGGCAGGGCAATCGGGCGGGGGCCACGGGGGGGGGGGGGGGGGGAGGGGGGGGGGGCACGTGCCCCTAATAATCTGACCCAAAAGCAATACAAATACATACGAGAAAAATCTGTGAACAAATACAAATAATAATAATAATAATAATAATAATAATAATAACAATAATAATAATAATAATAATAATAATAAGAATAAGAATAAGAATAATATACACTTATATTGCGCATATCCTATATACAAGTATAGATACTCTACTGCGCGTTACATAGCACAAGATCTTTAAAAAAAGCTTTACTAAAAAATATATGTTTTGAATATTTCTACACTAGTTTGAAGACTGTCTTAAATAAATAGGTAAACAATTTCAAAGTTTGGGGCAGCGTAAGCAAATGCTCGATCGCGCATAGTCGACTTTGAGATTCGAGTTGTAATCTTGAGAACTCCTAATTGAGACTATAACAATTATGCAAATTGTTGATCTGATTCTGATTTCATTGTAAGTAAATCTCGTATAAGTAGGAGCCAAACCATGAATATAGCTATATAATTATATATGTCTTTAAAATAATTTGTAATGCAATCCTTTGCCTAACTGGTAACAAGTGTTAGTCCTGCAATAATGGTATACTATGGAAAAATCTAGGGTAGTTACAAATTAATCTTGCGCATGCATTTTGTACTCTTTTTCTATTTCAATTTTCAATTAAATTTCAATTTATTTGTATTTCCAACAATATTAAAAAAACATCAACATTACAAAATATTCAAAATTAATATCACAAATTAGATCACATTGTTATACGGCGGAGTAATATCAATAATATATATTAATAGTATAATTAATAAAATTGGAAATATGGGAAGTCCGCAAAGCTAAAGCTTGAAGAATGGACAACCATTATTTTTCGGACGGTTAAATCGTGAAAAAATGTTCCTTGTCAGGTGAAAACGGGAAAGATGGTATTCGGGCAAAAGACCTATACCCCGCCCCCCCCCCCCACCCCCCCCCCCCCCCCCCTGGTTAAAAAAAACACATAATGTGCTCCTACGCCTATGGACCTTTACATCTCTCTCTTGAATTATTTCATAGGATCTGGCTGCGGTTAAGTACGTCGGACCCAAGGTTGGGGCCTGCAAACTGGCAGAACTGATCACGGACAAGAACGCCCGGATCCTGGACGGCGGCTGCGGTACCGGCTTGGTCGGTCAGGAGGTATGTATTACTATAATGCAACGTTGTATTGGTCCAACTGAATATAGAAGAATCATTTCGGGTTCACAATATTACAATTACAAAATGCAATACATAAAAACCTTGTGTACCCATAACGCCACTGCCGTAGAGATGGGGGAGGGGGACAAGTCGGAGAGACTGCGCCTGGCCTCAAAATATAAATGCGGCGCAATGGTTTAAAATTATTGATACAAATTTCAATGAAGTGACAAATATAAATTTACTTTATTTTGTGTCATGTTGTCTTTAAAGGGATCTAGTAACGTTGTCCAAATCATGTCCAAATCATGTCATTTTTGGGCAAAACCGTGTTATATTCGGACTAAACCATCAAAAAATATAGTTTTCGGTCTTTCGGACATCAAAGAGGCGAAAACTTTGTTTGCTTTTTTGCTTGCATCAGGTGAAAATGGGAAGGATAAGTATTCGGGCAAAAGACCTCAGCCTGCCCCCCCCCCCCCCCCCCCCTGATAACAATGTTCCTCTACGCGGCCAGTGGCGTAGCGACGGGGGCACGTGCCCCCGCCCCCACTTTAATTTGAAGAAAAAAACCAATAGGACACAAACAAATATTATAAGGGGACATTTTAATCGGATACTACAGTTTTGGTAAGGCTTAGCTTTAGTGACCAAAACCTGCACAATAACACTACAAACTTAGTTATAACTCCCCCGTGCTCGGAAGGTATAGAAAATTACAAACGACTAAGTAAAAAGCCCGTTATCATTAAAAAAAGAGCCATAAAAACACAAGAGGGCGCTCTCTAAAAAAGCATTGGTTTCACCCATTTTTTCATACAAAATTATGCATGGGATGTTTTGTTGAAAATAAAAATAGAGATATCATCAACAACTATTTTAAAGCCTCTTTTAAAAGATTTTGAAAAAGTGTAAGCATTTTAAAAATTAAAACAAATCATTGAATATATCTGGGCCCCAGATTTATTACGATTGGATATATCTATTGATATTTTAGCCAGTTCTGAACCAATTTTTATCAAATAACGTTTATTCTGCCATTACAATTGTATGCTCTTTCAAATTTTACACTCAGGTTTTCATTATCTCACAAAAAAATTATTTCGTGCAGCGCCCTCTATACCAAAACTACCCCTTTAAGCTCTTAGCTAGTGATGTTTAATTTTCAAGATCTTATTTGTCATCAATTTTCTACTCTATGAGTCGGCTATTATTGAACCATGTATATTATATTCCAAGCCCACCGATTCATGGGCATTATGGGAAAATCCAAATTAGTCTTGGCAAGTTCCTGTTTATTTACTCTGACCATGCAGGGCCCTGTAGCAGAAAGAATAGTAATCGATTGCAAAGATTCAATTAACTGCAAATCAGAAGATATGCACACTTTATAAACCAATCATTTGCGCATAAACGGCATGTTCTGACTTGCGATAAACCGCAACTTCACAATCGATGGGAACTCTTTTTGCAACGGGGCACAGAAATATTGTCGCTACCCAGCGGACACATATTAAAACTCCCGTGGAATACTTGAAGCATATTTTTGGTGGATTATCTTAATTTCTGCATAACGTTTTATAGTTTCCATTGCACTTAGTACAGTAGTAGATTTATTTTGTACACGTCATGTTAATTCTATTTGCTGTAAATGAAAAGAAAGAAAAAAAGGGATTTTCCCGGGATTTTCGTTTTGTATGATAATTTTTTAATTTGTGCTGGAATTTGAAAAATAAACTGAAACTAATCTAAAGTTAGACATTGCTGTGAATGCATTATACTCTTTGAATCATTATAATCTATAAACTGAAATGTAACAAACAAAGTAACATTATATTACAGAGCAAATCAAATCACCAAAGTGCGTGGCACAATGCACACTTGAGAGAGTCCCAGCTAGCCACCTGACGTCGTGCCAACGTTGGGCCGATGTAAAATTCGTTTTAAGAGGACGTTGGGCCGACATGCGACATGCGACGTCCCCGCGACGTGAAAATGTCCGCCAGCCCAACATCAGCTCGGCGTCTTTTTTTAATGCTGGCCCAACGTCATTTTGCGATTTCGGCCCAACATCAATTATTGACAATGGCCCAATGTCAGTTCTAACGTAGGCCCAACATCGATTCCTGACGTTGAGAGAACATCAAGTTCTGACGTTGGCCCGACGTTAAAATGTCCACCAGCCCAACATTGTCCCAACATCATTTTGTGATGTGGGGCAAATGTCGATTTCTGACAATGGCCCAACACCGAATCCTGACATAGGACAGATATCAAATTCTGATGTGGGCTCGACGTTAAAATGTCCGCCAGCCCAACATCATCACTACGTCATTTTGTGATATTGGCATAACGTCAATTTCCGACAATGGCCCAACATCAACTCATGACATTGGACCAACATAACATTACGATGTCGGCTCGAGGTTAAAATGTCCGCTAGCCCAACGTTGTCACAATATCATTCTGTGATGTTGGCCCAACGTCAATTTCCGCCAATGGCCCAATATCAAATCCTGACGTTGGGCCAACATCAAATTCTGACGTTGGCCCGACATTAAAATGTCCGCCAGCCCGACATTAAAATGTCCGCCAGCCTGACATTAGTCCAACGTTATTTGTTATTGTTGGCCCAACATCAAATCTTGACGTTCGCCCGACGTTTGAATGTCCGCTAACCCAACATTGGCCCAACGTCATTTTCTGATGCTGGACCAACATCAAAATTTGACAATGGCCCAATGTCAAATGGCCAACGTAGGACCAACATCAAAAACGTAAAAAGAAATTGGAAAACATGCATAGATTCCACGTCCGATCCATGCTTTTTGTTTAACCTTCACACACATTCATTCATTCATAAATCATAATTCTATAAATATCATATTCCTATATTCCTACACCTATTGCCTACTCCTAAACCTATCATCCTATCGTCCTACAAACATAGGTCGCAATCGGTATAATATATATACACCTCTTCTTAGCATGTATGTTTTGTAATGGTTAGTATTTGCAGAGCGTTGAATCTGAAATAATCCACCTTCAAATCATATTCATAACACTATTTAAAGGTGTTATTTATATTATTATATATCCTTCTAAATTATATACAGCAGCAAGGACATGACAAAAGTATATTTTTTAATATAAATAATTCCAAAAATGAAAATTTTCATTTGAAAATGAAAATTTTCATTTCACTTACGATCGCTTATAATCGATCATGAATTCCCCGATAGCAATACTTCTTTTTTTTTACTTTTTAATTACTAATGTTTGTAATCGATCAAACGAAATTCAATTCATTCAAGATTCTCAAAGCAAGTTAACAAAAATATTATAAGTATCCAGCTAGCTAACTGACGTCGGACCGATGTCGGCAGGTCGTCGGCAAGATCGCGGTCGGCAAACAGACGTCGCGCCAACATTACGCCAACGTCGAATTTAAGTTGGAGGTTTTGGAAATGAAATAAGTCGGAAAATGGTTGTAGTTGAATGTCGTGCCGATGTCATTAAGCTGACGAAAAAAATACGTCTCAAATAAAACGTCGCGCTAAAATCGCACCAATGCCGAAACTGATACGAATTTAAGAGCTCGATAGAGGTTTGTAAAATTAATGTTGGGCCGATGTCAATAAACCAACATGAATATGACATCTCAAATATGAGGTTGGGCCAATGTTGTACCGATGTCGGAATATATCATTTTAAGAGGTCGGGAAATGGTTGTTGAATTGATGTCGGACGGATGTTATTAATTGGACATCAATATGACATCACAAATATGACGTCAAGCCGATATCGCGCCGATGTCAGAATTGGCAACAATGACACGAGTCCTCAAATAGTCATGAAATCGATGTTCAGCATATGTCAATATTCTGACATGAATATTTCATCTCCAATATGACGTCGGGATAATTTCGCGCCGATGTTGGAACTGGTAGCAATTAAAGAGGTCAGTAAATGGTTGTAACATTGATGTCGGACCAATGTTTTTATTGGACATCCATATGACATCTCAAATATGACGCCAAAGCGATATCCTGCCGATGTCATAAATGGCACCAATGAAACTAATCATTAAATAGTCATGCAATCGATGTTCAGCCGATGTCAATATTCCGACATGAATATGACATGTCCAATATTATGACGTCGGGCTAATATCGCGCCGATGTTGAAACTGTTAGATATTTAAGGGGTCGGTAAAATGTTGTGAAATTGATGTCGGGTCACAGTTATTAATTAGACATAAATATGACATCCAAAATATTACTTTGGGCCTATACCGCACAGATGTCGGAACTTTACGAAATTTTAAAGGTGGGTAAAAGGTTGTGAAATAGATGTCGGGCGGATGTCATTACTCCTACATAAATATGACATCTCTACTATGACGTCAGTCCGATATTGTGATGATGTTGTATCTGGTAGCAATTTAAGAGGTCGGTACATGGTTGTGAAATTGATGTCTGGCCAATGTTATTAATTGGACCTCAATATGACATCTCTATATGATGACGCCAAAGCGATATCCTTCCGATGTCAGAACTGACAGCAATTAAACAAGTCGGCAAATGGTCATTAAACTGATGTTGTGCCGATGTCATTAATCCGACATGAATAAGAGATCTCAAATATGACGTCGGGCTAATATCGCGCAGATGTTGGAACTGGTAGCAAATTAAGAGGTCAGTCAAAGATTGCAAAATTGATGTTGGGCTTATGTTATTAAATATACATAAATATGACCGCTCAAATATGACGTTGGGTCAATGTTGTACCGATGTCGGAACTGGCGACCATTTGCCGGCTTGTTTCATTGCTGCCAGTTCTGACATCGGCAGGATATCGCTATGGCGTCATCATTGAGATGTCATATTCATGTCTAATCATTGACTTCGGCACAACATCAATTAAATGACCATTTGCCGAGTTGTTTCATTGCTGCAAGTTCTTACATCAGCCTGACATATTTATCACATTCATGTCTAATTAATAACATCGGACCGATATCAATTTTACTACCATTTACCGACCTCCTTAATTGCTATATTTTCCGACATCGGCGCGATATTAGCCCGACGTCATATTGGAGATGGCATATTCATGTCCGACTATTGACATCGGCGCAACATCACTTTTATGATCATTTGCCGACTTGTTTCATTGCTGTCAGTTCTGACATCGGCAGGATATTGCATTGACGTCATCATTGAGATGTCATATTCATGTCGGATCATTGACATCGGCTCAACATCAACTTAATGACTATTAGCCGACTTGATTCACTGCTGCCCATTCTGACGTCGTAGGATTTCGGTTTGACGTCAAAATTGAGATGTCCTATTCTTGTCTCATTACTAACATTGTCCCGACATTAATTTCACAACCATGACTGACCACTGACTGAATAATTGATGTTGGGTCGAAATCGCAAAATGACGTTTGGCCAGCATTAAAAAAACAAACGCCGCGCTGATGTTGGGCTGGCGGACATTTTTACGTCGCGGCGACGTCGGATTTTTAATGTAGGCCCAACGTCGTCTTAAAACGACTTTTTACATTGGCCCAATGTTGGCACAACATCAGGTGGCTAGCTGGGTAGCGACCTCTTAAATTGATACCAGTCCCAACATCGGCGCTATATTACGTCGACCTCTTATTGGAGATGTCATATTAATGACATTGGGCCATTGTCAAATTATGATGTTGGTCCAGCATCAAAACATGACGTTGGGCCAATGTTGGGTTAGCGGACATTCAAACGTCGGGCGAACGTCAAGATTTGATGTTGGGCCAACAATAAAAAATAACGTTGGGCTAATGTCGGGCTGGCGGACATTGTAATGTCGGGCCAACGTCATAATTTGATGTTGGCCCAACGTCAGGATTTGATATTGGGCCATTGGCGGAAATTGACGTTGGGCCAACATCACAGAATGATGTTGGGCTAGTGGACATTTTAACCTCGCGCCCATATCATAATGTTATGTTGGTCCAATGTCATGAGTTGATGTTGGGCCATTGTCGGAAATTGACGTTATGCCAATATCACAAAATGACGTGGTGACAATGTTGGGCTGGCGGACATTTTAACGTCGAGCCCACATCAGAATTTGATAACTGTCCTATGTCAGGATTTGGTGTTGGGCCATTGTCGGAAATTGACATTTGCCCGACATCACAAAATGATGTTGGGACAATGTTGGGCTAGCGGACATTTTAACCTCGCGCCCACATCATGTTATGTTGGTCCAGTGTCATGAGTTGATGTTGGGCCATTGTCAGAAATTGACGTATCACAAAATGACGTGGTGACGATGTTGGGCTGGCGGACATTTTAACTTCGAGCCAACCGCGATATGCCGACATCCGGCCAACAACTTTCGACATCGGCCCGACGTCAGGTGGCTAGCTGGGGTGTAGCGATCTTTATATGTATGTGGCGATACTTTTTGTTACGTTGGCCAACGTCGAACATTGAATATTCCGCAACAAGATTAGTCAACTATGCAACTATTCAAGGCGAATCGTTGAATTAAAAATATCTTTCAAGTGGAGTGAAAAAAAAACACACACCCACTCACAAACATTTTCTCTGAAAAAAGTACACCATAACATCTTGTAAATATAATGTTGAATTAATGATTAAGTTAATGTTGTTTTTCTTCTCATAATGAGATGTCTTGCCTAAAGTTATTCTGCCCGAAAACGAGAGGATTCCCCCAAATATATAATTATATTGTCAATCTGGGGGGGGGGGGGGGGGGGGGGGGTGGGCTGTAGCCTCCATCAAGCTCTCTTCCGTTTCGTTCGTGTGGGCATTGAAACCACAGGTTATTTTCCTTGCCTTTGCCACACTATATACCATCTAATTAAAACATGTTGATATATGATTAGTATTTACACGAATCTAACAACAATCCGATATTATTTGACCGTTTAATTGTGCTTGGGGCCGTGATGAAAGCCATTTAGTAAATCTACTTCGATCCATGGTACAACTTAACCTCGTACGAGAGTGCAAATATCTAGCGCCACCAACTGTCCTAGTGCGCATATTCCAGGTATGTCCATTTATGCGTCAGCGTGTGTGAATGTGTATGTACTTTTGTCTAGATTTTACTTCCTTTTGACATTCATAATGGCAAAATAAATGTATACAACTTATTAAAATCATACGGCAACCCAAAATGAAACAGTATATAGACAAGCGATTTATATTTGGGTAACCAAAATAAATATTTAATTTTAGAGTGCTACTTTCTTGCAAGTATATAAGCTTGATAAGTAGCCCTCGAAATATATTTCAATTTCGTCTCTGATCTCGACCTACCGTAATTATATTCCTTACAGCTGCAAAAGTTTGGCTACACCAATTTGGTCGGCGTGGATCTCTCGCCGAAGATGATGGAGATCGCAGAGCAGACGGGACATTATCGCAGTCTGCACGCCGCGAATTTGATGACGCAGAAACTTCCCTTTGAGCATGGTATACATGCAGTGGGATATCAAAGGGGTCAAGGGGAGGGGGGGGGGGGGGGGGGTGGGCCCGAGCCACTCCCATTTGGGCCCCGAATTGTTTTTGTTTGTTTGCTTGTTAACCGGTATAGTATTTTTAGTTTAATTGTAAGAGCCCCCCCCCCCCCCCCCCCCCATTGTAGAATTCCTGGCTACGCCAAGGTATAGTAATAACGAGTAATCAACTATTAATGTTGTTTTCCTTTATGATTAATATGACTTATCATCGTAGGCGTACCCAGAATTTTTTTTAAGGAGGGGGGGGGGGTTATTTCGTCGGCCAAAATTTCCGAGGACGTGGCCGAGACCACTGGTTAAGATACGTGTAAGTGTGGGGGGGAGGGGGGGGGGGGTGTCTGTACAATTTTTTCGAAGCCGAGACCAACAATTTCGAGGCCGAGACCGAGACCACTGGTTGAGAGTCTTGTAAGCGGGGGGGGGGGGGGGGGGGGGAGGGGGGGAGGGGGGTGGGGGGTGTCCGTAAATAAATCAAAGCCAAGACCGGGATCCATCAACAAATTTCGAGGCAGATGCAAATGGTCCAGACTGCTTAAAAGTGGACTCGAGGGGGGGGGGGGGGGAGGGGGGAGGGGGGTCGTACAAAAACAGCCATTTTTTCATCAAAGGGGTACGTCTATGTCATAGTATACAAATGATGCACAGGCATGAGTGGATCGGTAAGAATTGGATGCACGAGTTTAACTTTGGAATGGTTTTAGAACATTCCAAAGTTAAACGAGTTCATCCAATTCTTACCGATCCACAAAATATTCCTGTGCAGCATTTGTTTTATAAAATGGGCGCAAAAAAATGTGAAAATCAGACTTTTTCCCAGTAATGGCTAAATGGCTAAATTTACCGACGCATGCCTGCAAAAGTACCGACGCATGCCTGTAAAAGTACCGACGCATGCATGTAAAAGTACCGACGCATGACTGGGGAAAAATTTGATTTTCACATTTTTAAATTTTAAAAATTTTTTAAATGATATACATTTTATTTTGTATTATTATATTTTTTTTCGATCCACGAAATATGCCTGTGCAGCATTTGTTTTATAAAATGAGCGTAAACGACTGTGAAAATCAAACTAAAGTGAGCCATGCATCAGTAAAAAAAACTTTTACACGCTAATTGACCAATCAGAATGCAGGGATTCTTCTACCCATTTTATAAAGCTGTATAAAGAAAGCAGCTCCGGTCTATGCTTAAATCACAATAATGACCTCGGGAAATTGTCTACAGAGCCAAGGAGTTAGTAACTGCTTGCATGGGCCTAGGGGAACATTTTTATCAGGGAGCTGAGGAATTTAGCTCAAATATCTTTTCTTCCCGACTTCACACCAGACAAGCAAAACCCAAAAAAAGTACTCGCCTTTCGGATGACCCAAAATAAATAACATTGTCCAAATCCTCAAAATCCAATGGGAATTCTAGCGGTTCCCTCATACCTTGTTGTATTCGTATTAACAATAAAAGCATGGGACAGGTTTCGGTTTTTCGAATTTCCCTTTCGTTAAAAAGATATTTACGATTGAAGTGTTCAGATGTTCAATTATCCACTGGATCATCGACACCGTGTACAAAGTTAGTGCAATGAGTTAGTGAATATCACTTTGCATTTTTGCTCATTACTCGGCCATATAATGTCCATTTAACTTGAAAATGTTCACACAATACACAGAGGACATATCAGATAACAACAATATACATTGTATCAACCAGTCGTCACTTTTTGCACATGTCAATAAAGTTACTAGGTCCCTTTAAATTGTATGCCCGAATATGACATAGTTTCGCCCGAATTCAGCCCCCGCCTCCTAAGAGCCTATGACTCCTTGATAAAGCTAGACGCAGTCTCAGTGGGACGATCGCTGTCGGAACAGAAACTGATTTTCGGTCCAAGTGTATACATATTGGGTGGAATTCACAAAGGAGGTTTGTGTAAACCATGATTTAAACCATGGCCTACATAATTATATGGAGAGCCATTTGTAAACTGATGGAGAAAGAATGTAAACTCCTTACTTGTTAACAATGTTGATGCTACACATTTACTAAAGGCACCAAATAAATGTTTGTCTTCTCAGATGGTGAAATTGCTGGTTAGCAAGCACTAAAATTCATATCATTAGAAATTATAAATGGTTTTACTTGTCTACGAGCAGCACTCCATAGATGTAGACCAGGGTTTAAACCATGGTTTACACAAACCTCCTTTGTGAATCCGGGCCTATACAGGGTGGCCCCAAAAAACGGAACGGGGCACTTCCCAAAATAAAGTAACAAAAAGAGTATGTCCATCTGATAGGGTGTGGTGTCTTTTCCAATGAAAAATGAAACAAAGAACAGTAATTTTGGTCGTGTAGTTTTTGTTTTAGGGCGCTGTGAATGAAACCATGTCAGGTTCCCATTTTGGTCAATTTTTACCTAGTCAGTGTCTGATAAATCGCACTTACCGCCCGTCATAGCATCGAACAACGAGCAATACACGCGCCAGTGTTAATGTGCGTTCAGCTGTGTGCCAAGAGAATGGGCATAGTTGGGCACGACCAAAATGACTGTTCTTGTTATCGTTTTTCATTGGAAAAGACACCCTTTCCGATGGGCATAATCATGTTGTTAATATATTTTGGGAAGTGCCCCGTTCCGTTTTTTGGGGCCACCCTGTATAGTAACTTTGTCTTAAGAGACCAAACTCACTTTCAACTCTTGTTGTTATTTCATGCCTTGTTGTTTTTCCTCTGAATGATGCAATGTTCTCTACCACAGACAAATAGCTAGTTGACCAACCCTCTGTCATCTTATGTGTGTTTGGAATATCGGATATTATCTCTGTTAATATTGTTTTCCCCTTCTCCACAATCATATATACAGATGCATTTGACGCCATCGTTTGTGTTGGTACGTTCTGCCCCGGTCACGTGGATCAAACTGTCTTCCCAGAATTCATTCGAGTCGTCAAGCCAGGTAAGTTGTTGTTGTTGTCGTTATTGCACTCTTTGTTTTCCCCCTTTATTTTTGTACACGCACGATTCCTCCCGGGGGGTGTTTCACAGAGATCCTAAGTTGAACTTAACTCTAAGTAGGATCTAACTATTATGTAAAGCCATTTGTAGCCTTGGAATACATTATATTCAAAAGCAAAACACAAGAATTTTAAACTTATTCATAAATGTTGCATCAAGAACATAAACTTTCCTTGATAATAGAAAACATTAATGATTTGAATCAACGTTTTATGCCTTTGAAAAGGGTTTTCAAAGAAACAAGTGGCTCTCTATACTTTTTAAATCCAACTTGGAATCTTTGTGAGACATGGTGCTGCCCCGTGCGTATTTCAGACTCTGCCGACGCCGTAGCTTTAAAACACAATGGAACCTATAATAAGCTGTTGATCTCAAAGGCTCTATAGAGACTAGGAGTCCAGTGCCCCGTTGCAGAAAGAGATACAAAGAGATGTAAGTCAGAACATTTGCGCGTTTCAACCAATCAGATTTGCCCATTTAGAACACATGATCTGACTTACAATTAATTGTAAATTATACAATCGATTGTATTTCGTTCTGCAGCGGGGCCTATAGCCATGGAAGCATAATTGGCAAGAAACAAGAACACTTTGGCTCTTTGAAGGTGTCCATTTATTTATATGGGGGACTCAAACTGGCAGTTGACACTCCCCATATGTTTGTTACACAAATGTTACAATTTGTTCATCTTTCTTCATAGTCAAACTTTTTCACTCCCCAGACTCATGATATGTTGTTTATAAAAATGTATTCTACAACACAAACGAAGGGTAAACTTATGGAAACAATTTAAAGAAAATTTACATTTTGTGTAAAAACGTATGCCATGCTTTGGGGAGTTGTCAACAACTTTGTGAGAGTCCGTTGCCGATTTTCGTCACTCATATAAATAAATGGCTATTTCAAAAGAGCCATAATTTCATATTTCTTGACCGACCGTGCTCAAACTTTCAGGGACTATTAATCCTATTTAGTGTCTTATAGTGCTAACAACGATTCGGGTTTCATTTTCTTTAATGTAATAATTTCAGGTAGACATATACGATACCATAAACTTGTCCCAATTTATTTGAAGTTTGAAAATCGCGAGTGCTTTCTTGTTCATAATGAAATCGCCGTCGTTGTAATGTTATTTCAGCGTCATTAACTCTTAATCAATTGTTTAATTTATCTTGATTTACTTCGTCATTCATTATCAACATATCCTTTATTAATCACCACCATTATGATGATGATGATCGTGATGATGATGATCGTGATCATGATCATCATCATTACCATCATCATCATCATCATCATCATCATCACCATCATCATCACCATCACCATCATCACCATCATCATCATCATCATCATCGTCATCATCATCATCATCATCATCATCATCATCATCATCATCATCATCATCATAATCATCATCTCACTGACATGATTGAAGGAGGCATAATCCTAATCGTCATGCGGGAGAGCTACACGATCACCGGCGCGGAGTACAACGATTGCAAGCTCGATGTCGACATCTTGCGGCGGGTGGAGGCGCGTCAGTGGCTCTACCTCTACCGTCTTCGAGTCCCCGCCCACGTCGAGGGCCACAGCGGGCTCGTCTTCGCCCTCCAAGTCTGTTAACGGTAGTTCGGTTCAAACGATGTTCAAACGCTGTAATATGCACGTTGTGAGCACCAGCACCGACCCTGTTCAAATATACGATCTTTAAATTGATCTTCTAATTTTGTGCGCGAACTTCAGAATGTCAAATTCTGTTTTTTGGGTCATTTCATTCTGGGTTTTTTTTAAATCAAGGTTGGCAGCTCTGCTAAAAGCCTTTTTTTATTAAACTATTTTGTTGTATTTTGTATATTATATTCAACATTAATTATTTTCTGCATGATTGTAAACAATAATGTGCACAATAATTTCTGCATGATGCATTGATGTATTTCGAAATTGCGATTACCCCAAGAATGTATAATTCGGAAGACTTGATTTGTATCATATTAGTAAGAAATGCAATGGAATTAAAGGGATCTTGTTACTTTGTTGACATGTGCAAGAACTGACGAATGGTTAAATAAATGCGCATTTCTGTGATCCAACATGTCCACTGAGTGATGTGTACAAATTCCATGGTAAATTAATGTCATATGACTGAGCAATGAGCGAAAATGCAAAGTTATATCCGCTTATTCGTTTCATTGACTTTGTACGCAGCTATAATTATCCACAATTATCCACTAGACAATTATAAATCTAAGTAAATTATACATACCTTTATAACGGAAGAGCAATTTTGAAAACCGAACGCTGTTCCATGTTTATATTGGTGATACGAATACAATGAGGTATGTGAGCTAGAGTTTCAGGTAAGTTTTTAGGATTTTGACAAGCTAGGTTACTAGATCCCTTTAAGATTAGAGCAATGTTGGACAATAGAGGGTTGCATGTTGAATAGTTCCTTGGATATATTTGTTTATTATTTTATACTTTATGATTCCGATTTACGAATCAATGTATGAGACCTAAATAGTTTTGACAAGATGTACTACCGTATTATGTAATCGTTTTTAATTTGTTTCTGAAAATATGAAATTATCATTTTGTCTCCAAAGAATATAAAGGACCATTTGCTACAATATTGAACATTTTCTTCCCTTTTAATGAACAATCTATATTGTAGAATTGTATACTCTTAACATCATTAAGTTTGAAGCTTTTTTGTTAAGATTTTTGTTCAAAATTATATATCACTGTTAATCTTGAAGTAAAAATAAACTGTTTCAAATTTGTAATTGTTTGCTGTTTTCATTTATAGTCTTTATTGAGTCATGTCAAGATACACTAATGTCAATTATATAACACATAAAATAGTGATAATACCACATCGCACAGTCAAACACATGGCCCGGATTCACAAAGCAGGTTTGTAGGAGGTTTGTACAAACCATGGTTTATCCATGGTCTACATCTACAGATCTATGGAGTGCCATTTGTAAACTGATGGAGAAATAATGTAAACTCCTTACTTGTTAACAGTGTTGATGGTACACATTTACCAAATGCACCAAATAAATGTTTGTCTTCTCACATGGTGAAATTTGCTGGTTAGCAAGCTCTAACAGTCATATCATTATAAATTATAAATTGTTTTACTTGTATACGAGCAGCACTCCATAGAATGATGTTGACCATGGATAAACCATGGTTTGTATACAAACCTCCTACAAACCTGTTTTGTGAATCAGGCCAGGCCAATAGATTACGTATAACAATTCCGCAACAGTTTTATACATAGCTCAACATAAACCTAGATGATTGTAAACATTCAGATCACGATGGAACAAATTTGCAACATTTAAACATACATTATTTTACAAAAAGGCCGCCATGTAATCAGTAATATATAGTAGCTCTCTTTTCGATAAGATTTTAGTGTCTTAAAAATAACAATGTTATAATGTTGATGAAGTTATGGTCAGTATTCAGTATGTATCCCGATGACGATGACATATTATTTGTAAATGTGTGTTCTGACCTTATGATTATGGAGGCTGGATAATCAGTGATTAGTATTACCACTGATTTTATCATGACATGACATTAGTAGGCAATGTTATATACACTATAATTTACGTCAGACGTAATTGCGCATAACATGCCATACAATCAGAACGGGGGAAAAGGGAATTAATATTATTCATAAAATACATACATGTCAAAAACATGATAAAACAATGAAATATAGTAAGTAGATTCTACATACCAATTTCAAAATTGCATATCCACGAATCCACGATCATGTTCTTGTATGGGTAAACGGTAAAGGGATTTAGTAACATTGTCAATAACTTAACAACTACCTTGGAACTTTAGTGGTTTGTAATAGTCTATAATCTAGACCCTCAAAAGCGCCGCCAACGAGAGAGATCTGCATAACATCAGTGATCTACATAACACACCGATCTACACATCGATGACATAACATCATCGATCGCTAGCTGCCAGCGATCATAATATTGTGCAGACCTTCCTCGTCGCGTTGTGCATATCGCTCTCGTAAGTGGCGCTATATATTTGTCAGTGAGGGACTCGATCCTAGTCTATGTTTGTAATCTCATTACCAAAGAAGCATGGAACATGTTTCGGTTTTCCGTATTTCTCTTTTTTTTATAAAGATATTTATGGGTTGGGTGTTCGGATTTGATACGGTAGTCCTCCCGCAATGCTTTCAATTATTGTGTAGTTCAAGGAGTTAGCCAAAATCACTTTGCATTTGCGTTCATTACTCGTTCATATGCCATTCATTTTAATACCATGCAATTTTTACACATCACTCAGTGGATATTATCAGATCACGGAAATACACATTTGATTAAACCTTTGTCAGTTTTTGCACAAAGTCAACCAAGTTACCAGATCCCTTTAATACAACACACAGTCACACACATAATACGTATAATACGGTATACGGTATATATACAAGCAGAAATATACGTGATATGACAAAATTTCTTGAATTATTTGTTCAAGGCCCTGCTGAAAAACAGCTTCTATTATTTACATCTAGCTGAAAGCGGGCATGTTCACCAATAATTTGTATACACCGGGATAAAATCAAATCAACAAACAAAACTAAATTTATATAAATCAACAATTATTATAACATATAATAAAATATTATCAAATAATGTTGAATGCGTTGAATGGTGTGTCCTTAAATACATAATGGATGCTGCATTGATATTAATGCCTCTGAGTATGGGACATACTTATACAAGCATTACATCTACATGCATACAGCTGGTGGTACTGGATTTGAAAAAGAGTGATGGGGCACACAACCAAATTATCCAAAAAGAGAACATAAGTCATAATGGAGGGAAAGAATATTTACTGTTCAGTTGGTTTGCGTGTTCAGTATTATGCGTATAGAATACAAAATACAAGAGCTGTATTGTGTCTGTACTAGAATTGTAGCTATGCTTACATGGTGGAGATCGAGAGGGAATTATGGTATAGATCTGCCAGTGACTATAATAATGCATTCATCCGAGCACGAGTAAATAGATTGACGTCGTAACGCATTATTGCTTTTGGTGACGTTTGGCATGTTTGGCGGTATACTATATTGTACAACACAGTAGTATAAGCAGATTATTATACGCTAAATGCATGTAGAAAGGAACATATCGCAAAGCGTATTTTTCAGTACTCGACGAAGGCTTAATTATATTCGGAATTATATTATCATACCTGCATTTTCATGATAACATGATTATAGTTGTAAAAATATTGGACCTGATATTTTTCTATCACTTTCGAAGGGCGCCGTGTGTGTCAGTATAATATGTCGTCTGGTATTTTGCTATCCGACGGACGTCATGACTGACGATGATGAACTACATGATGGTGGATGCATACGTGTGAACGTGATGAAATGTTTTTACGTTATAATCATTACCTGATGTGCATTTTGTCAGTAAAATTGCGATGTGGCTATTGTGGTATCCGTCTTTGAATATTGCAACTAATGTCATCGTTTGAGGAAATGCAGCGGTAAACATAATGATATACACCAACCAATGGCAGCGAATGAATCTTAGTCCATGATGATTGTACATCGAAGCTGTTGAAGCTGTTGCGTTTAACTACTGTGGATAACTATTATCATTACACATGCATGTGAGTTTTACTGGACCATTTAACATCGAAGCTGTTGAAGCTGTTGCGTTTAACTACTGTGGATAACTATTATCATTACACATACATGTGAGTTTTACTGGACCATTTAACATCGAAGCTGTTGAAGCTGTTGCGTTTAACTACTGTGGATAACTATTATCATAACATACATGTGAGTTTTACTGGACCATTGAATTACCTCATTTGATTTAACCATATAGGCATGTTATGATTGACATGATGAAGGGGAATCTAGAATTGGTTTAATTAGAGTGAAAACCACAATCCGTTATATTACATGTATAAAGTTGTGTTGTATTTTTAGTTGTGTGTTCATAAGGTTGTGGTTCACATGGTTACGGTACACTTGAGTATTAAGTACTTCCCGAAATGCCCCTTGACACTAAATTGGTTGGTTTTGATTTCATTTGAAATAAACATGTAAAATGAGAATCATTCCCTTTCAAATGCTCGCATAGGGTAGTACAATTTGATTTCAAGATTATCTTATTCATATAATCTACCGGCCGGGGGACATTTTGACTTTTTAGAAGAAAACAAAAAATGCTTATAGACTAGTTTGAAGAAAAATATAAAAATAGGTTTATAAATAGTTGTTGATGATATCTCTATTTATTCATTATTTAAACATCAAATGCACAATTTTGTATGAAAAATGGCTAAAACCAATGAGTTTTTAGAGAGCGCCCTCTTGAGTTGTAACGGCTCTTTTTTTTAAAAATAAGGATAACAGGGTTTGTAATTGTGTATAACTTTCGAGCATGGTGGAGTTATAACTATTAGTTTGTACTGTAATGGTGCAGGTTTTGGTTACTAAAGTTAAGTTTTACCAAAACTCAACTATCCCTTTAATGTTGTGTATTTTTCCTTACACAATTTAAAGGGAAAGTTGAGTTTTGGTAGAGGGCGCTAGACTACTTAATTGGTTTGTGAGGTAATGAAAAACTGAGTGTAAAATTTGAAAGAGCATAATATTTAAACAATAAAATCATCTTTGTTTGATCAAAATCGGTTCAGAAACGGCTGAAATATCCATAAATTTGTAATAAACCCGGGGCCCCGGGTTTATTAGAGAATTTTGAACCAGCCGTTAAAAATTCAAAAAAATGCTTCCTCTTTTCAAAAAGTTACAAAATAGGTATTTAAATAGTTGTTGGTTATTTCTCTATCTAATCACTATTTCAACAAAGCATCACATGCACAATATTTTATTCAAAATGGTTGAAACCGATCAGTGTTTAGAGAGCGCCCTCTTACGTTTTAACGGCTCTTTTTGAATGATAACATGATCTTTACTACGTCATTTGTAATGTTGTGTTCCTTTCTAGTTATAACTATTAGTTTGTAATGTAATGATGCAGGTTTTGGTTACCAAAATTCAGTTTCACTAAAACTGTACTCTCCTTACCAGAACTCAACTATCCCTTTAACAGTGCAACCCAGTGTACTATTTGAACCACAGAACTACAAATTCTACACAAGTTTACACCTCCACTTTGCAGTGTAAATAGTATAATTACATACACGAGAAAGTGAACACTATATAGTGCTTGATTTTGATCTTATCAGCAGCAATTAAACCATTAAATCATTCGAAAAAAAAAAAAACCTGACTGCAATTATAGTTTTCAATTGACATAGTCCTATAGAATGATTTAGTATTCTGTCCCATAGCGTTATATGTAATTATGTTCAATGTAGTTTTTATTTACAATGTTTAAATAATCGAACCCCGACAGGCATGGAGCTAACTTCCTTTAATATGCAGGCCATGGTTATATAAGTCATGTACTATAAATACTGTATAGTAGGGTATGTGTGATGTTCTAGATGTAAATTATTTCTAACTCTGTACGTATATTATTATATTTACATCTACGTTCGCCATTATGGCGCATTCCTTCGATTCAAATACTTTCGTCAGCAGTCAGTGTAATATATAATTCACACCATGGATTATATTCTCCCTCCCTTATATGTAATCCACGTTCGTATAACAGTTTCCTGTGATGTAATAACATAACGTGGTTTCATTTTCCTGTAATGTATACTCCACGTATGCTATATAGTCATTGTATGTAATACTGGTCTTATGGCCCGGTCAGATATCAACGGATATCGGAAACGTATGCCCAACGAATAGACAATTTGCGAAATTAAATTATCCGGTGATGAAAGTCGTCTCCATTGCTTTATGTACAAAACATAGAACAACGTACATCACCGGACAGGGAACGGACAAGAAACGTATAGAACGGATGGAAAATTTAGCTCTCCGTTTGACATCCGTTTGCGCAATCCGTTGATATGTGACCGGGCTATTATCAGTGATATGGATCTATTAAAAAGACATTCATTCAATATCGCGTATGCATGGGCGCGGGTAAATTTCCATAGTTCCAATAGTTCTATTATTTGGTTCACGTTATAATACAGTAGCCATGAAACAGGGTTCATATTAATATAGATCGGACGACATTATAACACAATATTGCGCAATGATAACATACATGCAGCAACAATAAATAATTATACCATATTACATGGACGAATATAGGACGGTATAGGTTTTTGTTTTCTTTCTATGTGTATTAATCAGATGTTGCAGATAATGATATGATAATGATAATGTATGCACTGTATTCATAACATACTACATATTGAACGTACTGTAGTTGCATGTATATATGTTTGATATGCATGAATAAATACATTCATATCATGTATATGCCTAGCCTAATTCCAGTAAAATATAATTATGTTTATGTCCATAATTGGGAATTTGTATTGTTATTTGTATTAACAGATCCTGAACGGGGATGTTACTAGCGTCAACGAGGAAGTGCACGTAGAGTTTGTGGTCGATTCGTTATTCTGTTGGAAGAATGAATAGTCACGTGATCAGACGGCAGGTAAATTAGTATAATGATGAATGATATATTTTTAGACTATCATTCTAGTATTCCATTGTCAATGTGTATGGCTAAAATGATGTGGGATGAATAATGGAATGAAATAAACCCCTCAAATGTGTTTCGTTTTCATCTGCATAAACACAGCCTATAAATGACGCATGTTGTGTGGAATGTACCCTAATTATTAAATGGGAATGACGCGCGTAAACAATTGAAGGGATCTAGTAACGTTTTCCAAATCCACAAAACTGAATTAGAAATCCAGTGATTCTCTCATACCGGGTTGTATCCATATTACCAATAGAAGCATGGAACAGGTTTTTGTTTTTCAAATTTTCCTTTCGTTAAAAAGTGTTTGGATTTTTAACTATCCACTGGATAGTCATAACCGTGTACAAAGTCAGTGCAATGAATTTGGGGATATCACTTTGCATTTTTGCTCATTACTCGGCCATATAACATTACACGTTTAACAGAATACTAAAATGACATATCAGATCACAAAACCATACATTGTATCAAACACTCATCACTTTCTGCACACGCCAACAAAATTACTAGATCCCTTTTTATTAATCATCATATAAACGTATTAAAGTATTTCACAATTTCATGAAACACATATCATAATATATCGCTCAAAATGTTTTTTTTTAATGATTGCATTATCTTTTTACTATATCATATCCCTTTTATTCCTTCTCGATCTCGGCCCCATCCCTTTCCCCCTTCTCCCCCTTTCCACATCTCCCCTCTCGCCTGGTATCTCCACTCTCACCCCCTTCTCGTCCCCCTCTTGCCCCCTTTCACCCGCCTATCACCCTCTTGCCCACCCCTCTCACCCCTTTTCCCTCTCTCACCCTTTTAACCCCCTTGCACCCGCCTCTCACCCTTTCTCCCCCTTCTCTTGCCCCGTCTAACCCCTCTCCCTCTCTCTCTCTCTCACCCCCTTCTCGTCACTCCTTTTTGCCTCCTTCCACCCGCCTCTCACCACCCGTTCACCCTCTTCTCGTCCCCTTTCTCGCCCCCTCTCACTTCTCTCTCGCCCCGTCTTACCCCTCTCCCCCTCCCCTACCCCTTTATCACTCCTCCCACCCCCTCTCCCCCCTCTCGCCTCCTATTTCTTTCTTATTTTGGTCTTTTTCAACTACAGATAACCTGTCTTAGGATGGAACTAAGTTCGCTATTTTGCCTCATTGCCCTATGTGTTTTATGCAATCAGTGCACAGGTAAGTCGAGGGTAGGGGGTTATACAATATAAAAGCTATATAGAATTAAACGCCTTGATATAATTGAGTAATCTTGTACACTATATATAATGATTTTGAACTTAACTGACATTAAATCTGCTTATTGTACAAACATGATACAATTATCTTATACAAACAATTAATGAGAGTTACGGAAGTAATATAGTCTTTCAACAAGACCTCACGTCAACATGTTTAAAAGGACTGCATGGTGACTTTATGTGATAGTCTCGTTCGCCAGTTGTTCACCTTAGTTTGTTTATTATATGCAAGGGAATAAAGTAAAGTTGATTAATTTCTTTCCACGTTTCTTTTTCTTGTTTAGCCCAATGCTCATCGCCCACCGAAATATTGGAGGCGACAGAAGAAAAGCAGGTGCTTCACTCGCCCAACTATCCTGATTCCTACAACTCTAACCTTGAATGCTCGTGGCTGATCACTAGCCCGGTGAAGACGGGGAGGATTCTTCTCGAAGTTGCCTACCACCAAATCGCTTGCTGCTGCAATGGAGATAATCTCATCGTCTATGATGGTGAATACTCACAAAGAATTTTCGGGGGGGGGGGGCAAATCCCCCTTAAAGGGATCTAGTAACTTTGTTGACATGTGCAAAAAGTGATGAATGGTTGATGCAATGTATATTGTTGTTATCTTATATGTCCACAGGGTATTGTGTGAAAATTTCAAGTCAAAATGGACATTGTATGGCCAAGTAATGAGTGAAAATGCAAAGTGATATTCAGTAACTCACTGCACTCACTTTGTACACGGAAGAAAAACTCGCCCGGAGTTTTTCTTATCTGAATACTTCAATCATACATATCTTTGTAACGAAAGGGAAATTTGAAAAACCGAAACCGGTTCCATGATTTTATTGTTAATACGAATACAACAAGGTATAAGGGAACCGCTAGAATTACAATTTTATTTTGAGGATTTGGACAATGTTACTAAGTCCCTTTAATGGACCTTATATATAAACATTCATGAGCGCCCCCAGGCCCGTTATTTTCAATATCGTGAGTGGAGTCCCCTTTTCTATCCAGTTTTTAATCCATGCATGTGGTCTGGAAACATACCGAGCCTTGAAGACCTGCACGTTGCACTTGATGATGACCCTAACCCATCACCCTTATTTTGTTTTTGCTTGTTGGATGCCCTCAAACCTTTTACCCCTGGGTAGCAAGTGAGGCAGGGTATTATTGACCCCTCCCCCATCTGCTGGAACTATTGCCTCATCCCCCTATCTAAACAAATTTTCCGTTCATACCCCCAACACCACCCCCAACTTGTGGAAAAACAGATAAAGAAAGATTCGAGAAAAAAAAAACCTCTGTCAGGATACATGCATGTGGATGCTCTCATTTTGGAACTGCCCCCCCCCCCCCCCCGTTTTGGAACTGGCCAATCCCCCCCCCCCCCCTCCTTTTCGGCCTGGTCACTACCTCTAGAAATGAATTTCAAAATTGTGATAAAAAACATATATTACCTGCAAAGGTAACGAGGTGTGTGTGTGTGTGGGGGGGGGGGGGGGGGGTGCTGTCACTTACTGGGGAACGCTCTTATGTATTTCTTTATTTTTATCCTCCTGTTTAGTATTGTTTCTGAAAAATCTGGGAAACTACATGCCCCTCTATCCGAATGACTCGTATTAACTTACAAATTTATATTTGATTCACCAACCTCCCCCTCCAAAGAAATACAACATTATTGTATCATAAGGCCAATGGACATATGAATGAATCATGCTACACTCTATTTGCTGTTTGCGGCGTGAATCGTGACTGTATTGAACTATCTGGACGGAACAGTATAGGGCCTAATTAAAGATGTCGACAACCCGGCAGTGTGACACATCCAATACCAATAATGTTGATCTCTATCTCTAAAAAAAGAGATATCCCACTCCTTCATTTTGCGTTCCATTGTCGTACAATACATTGCAAACATAGGCCGAATTTCTTATTGGGGCACATATTATGCATCCAGGATCAAAGGGACATATATTATATGCATTTACTGGTAATCGGAGTTCTAAGAGTACCCTTGGTGCTTTAGGCCAGAAAATCAATTTTTATAATATCTGCACAAGAAGTATATCTTTTTCTTGGGAACTTAAGGTATATACTGACAAAATCATTTTTTGTGAGATAATTAAATACCGAGTGTCAAATTCGAAAGAGCCTACAATTTTAATGACAGAATAAACTTTATTTGATCAAAATCGATTCATAAATGGCTGAAATATCCATAAACTGAACCATTTGTAATAAATGTGGAGCCCCACAATTATTAGATAATTTTAAACCAGCCGTTACAAAATTGTTTAAAATGCTTCCTCTTTTCAAAAATTTACAAAAGAGGTTTTTAAATAGTTGTTGATTATCTCTCTATCTAATCACTATTTCAACAAAACATCACATGCACAATATTTTATTTTAAATGGTTGAAACCGATGAGGGTTTAGAGAGCGCCCTCTTGAGTTTTACGGCTCTTTTTTAATGATAACAGGCTTTTTACTTAGTCATTAGTAATTTTGTATCAGTTTTTAATGTAATGGTGCAGGTTTTGGTTACTAAAATTCAGTTTGTCCAAAACTTTACTATCTTTACCAGAACTCAACTGACCGACACTTGGACCAAACATCACATTCTTTCAAAAATGTAATGTACCAGTAACAATATTATTATAATTTGACAGGTGTGAACGCATCTTCCAGAGCGATTGCGGTTTTGTGCTCCGATGTGGACCCGGTCACCATCACAAGCAGCGGTCCAGCACTCTATGGCCAGTTTAATACTGATGACGAAACGGTTGGCTTGGGGTACTCGCTTTTCTACAGCTACTACGGTAAGAAGAAAAATGCTTTCTTTTATATTTGTAGGCAACGAAAGACAAAGTATTTAATTTATTCATATGCATAATAATCAACCAACCAACCAACCAACCAACCAATGATTCTCCCCATACTTACCTACAGACTCGAGTGTTTCGTGCCCTCCCGGGTGGCTAGAGCGAGCGGGCAACTGCTACAAGGTCTACCCGGAAATCACCGAGTGGAAAGATGCGGCGTCCCGTTGCGGCTATGACGCTGGATTCCTCACCTCCATCGCAACAGAAGATGAAAATCAGTTTCTCGTCGGTAAATAATTATTAAATGAGGGTTTGATAGTCTGTAAAGATGGTTTTCAGTCAAGGCCATCCTTGACTTCAATGATAAAAACAGCTATCTACAAGACTCGCGGCCGGGAGAGTACCGCGGGCCATACAAGCTATGCGCTGCTCTATCTAATCGGCGGCGTGTGTAATATCCTTATTTGTACGAAGTTTTAACTCTTTCTTTGCCACAATTATGTACAACCGGTATCTTTCAGTGGAATACATTACAAGGGACTAGGACTCACAGGACATTTAGGATTATAATTCATTGTTTAATGACATCTGTACCAAACGACATCTATAAAGCACAACAGAGGTTAAAGCCAAAAGCAGTTTTGGGAAAGTTATGGAAATCTTATATAAAAGAGGGTTTATGTGGTAAAATCTGAACCATAACATCGTAAAATGCAAAATGCGCGCCGCTTATATTGGGCGAAACGCTCAAAGCTTGTTCCACCCGTCCTCCCCGGCTTTAGTCTTGTAGCAAGCGTGTGCTTCGCATACTATAACGCGCGGATGATCATTTCAAATTACAATCGCCGAACACCTACGTTTCTGGTCTAAATTGCAAATATCTCAATTAATAGGCGGGTGTTTTTTTTACAATCCCATATCAGTAAAATATATGTTTTTTTACATGGTCGATGATCAAAAGTGTACATTTTATGATGTGTGTGGGGCGTTTATTAATTATCCTAATTGGCTTTAAGGAAAGCATTTCCTTGAAGGGCCTGGTCGCACCTCAACGTTTCGAACAAGTTGACTATCCGTCGTCAGGAGTTTGTATTGTAGAAATAAATCTTAACAGCTTCCGATAATACTCCTAATTGGCTTTAAGGAAAGCATTTCGCTGCAATAAACATTATGATAATAACGTAATTATTTGAATTCATTTTCACAGATAACTTGACATCATCTGATCAATACATGGTTGCCTGGATAGGACTTAATAACACGGAGCTCTGGATTGATGGATCAAACGTCTCCTTTGAAAAGTAAGTCAGTTGATTATTCTATACTTTAAGTCATAATACGTTTTGCTAACAGATTCATCTAAATGTGTTCTACAAAACGCATCAGTATCAGTTTTCGACATAATTATGTAAATGTTTAAAACTACAGAATTATTGTCAACAGCATGATTGTCATTTCTATGATTAATATTGTAGACATAAATCTAAAAAAAGATGTAGAAGCAGTAGTGATATTAGTAGTATAATAGTAGAAGTAGAAATAGTAGAAAATAATGGAAGTAGAAGATGTAGAAGTAGAAGTAGGGGGCCGAGACCATTCATTGGTTATGGTGGTCGAGACCGCTAAAAAGTTGACTCAAGACCCGTTAAAAGAAGTGGTAAAGGGGGGGGGGGGGTTGAACCCCCACCCCCCCCCCCCCCGGGTATACGCCTATGGGCATTTGACTTCATTCTTCTTCTTACCAATTTTCTATTAATTGTAGCTAATTAATGTGTAGCTAAGCTCTCCATGAACACTTGTCCAAAGAACGGTCTCAAGTAGGGAGGGGGGGGGGGGGGGGGGGGGGGGTGTTCGTCAAAACTGTTCGAAGCCGAGACCGAGATCCGTCAAAATGTTCGAAGCCAAGACCGGGATCCGTCAAAAATTGCCGAGGCAGAGACCGAGACCATTTTTGTTAAGTTGTGTTCTCGGGGGCCGAGACCATTGGTTATGATGGTCGATACCGCTCAAAAGTGGACTCGAGACCCATTCAAAGTGGTAAAGAAGGGGGAAGGGGGTTTGAACCCCCCTTTGGGTCAGAACAGTCATTTTGTCATTAAAGGGGGGGGGGGTTCAACCCCCCCCCCCCCCCCCCCCCCCGGGTACGTCATAAACAAGTTATAGTTGTAACGTTGTTTTGTATCACTATATTAAACAGTTATGAAGACGGTCGGCCTGGAGAAGGACAGTGCGCTACTCTGAAATTATCGTCTAGTGTGACGTCATCGAACGGGGGATGGCTATCCGTTGACTGCGCCGATTCTTTTAATTTTATTTGCGAGAATACAAAAGGTTGGTAAAGTTCAAAGCTAAAAACGCTTTTGCAAAACTCCTAAAACTAACACAAAATCATGCATTCACTTTTATCAGCAAATGGACAGTAACTATGATACTTCCTTCGGTCCTGGGCCCCGTTACAGAAAGAGATGCAATCGATTGTAAGTTATAATTAATTGTAAGTAAGAACATTTGCTCGAGTCATAAAATTATTGTTACTTACACTCGATTGTATCTCTTTATGCAACGGGGCCCTGGAAAGAACTGTTTATATTCTTTCTTGAGCGCAAGTCCTGCTAGGACTTCAGCGCAGGGTGTAGAAGGGCCTGGTCGCACCTCGACGTTTCGAACAGGTTGACTATCCGTCGTCAGGAGTTTTGTATTGTATAAAGAAATCTTAAAGGGATAGTTGAGTTCTGGTAAAGAGAGTACAGTTTTGGTCAAACTGAATTTTAGTAAGCAAAACCTGCACCATTACATTATTATAACTCCACCATGCTCAAAAGGAATACAACATTACAAATGATAAAGTAAAAAGCCTGTTATGATTTCAAAAGAGCCGTTAAAACTCAAGAGGGCGCTATCTGAACACTCATCGGTTTCAACCATTTTAAATAAAATATTGTGCATGTGATGTTATGTTGAAATAGTAATTAGATAGAGAGATAATCAACAACTATTTAAAAACCACTTTTGTAAATTTTTGAAAAGAGGAAGCATTTAAAAATAATGTTAACGGCTGGTTCAAAATTGTCGAATAATTGTGGGGCCCCACATTTATTATGAATGGTTATGTTTATGGATATTTCAGCCATTTCTGAACCGATTTTGATCAAATAAAGTTTACTCTGTCATTAAAATTGCATGCTCTTTCGAATTTGACACTCAGTTTTTCATTATCTCACAACAAAATATTTTGAGTAGCGCCCTCTATACCAAAACTCAACTATCCCTTTAACAGCTAAGTTTATCCAAATAGCAACCATTAACGGAAGATGGCACAATTCAGACACGATTTTTTTCTTCTCAAAATATTATTGTGGCCTTAAATTCTTTGAATGGAGGTAATCCATAAGGAGATAGTCAAAATGATTTCAAAGTCACTTTAATTTCCCGAATGTGCAAGCTATAATTTTATTCATACTTTTTAAATTAATATCACTATTATGCACTATGAAATTTGTTTATTTACTGGACATTTTACAGTTTTTCTTAAAGGGGCCCACGAGGCAACGAAAAACACACAATTATATGTCTCTGTACCGTTCTTCGATATTAAATAGATGCCCAACACTTTGAAAAGGGTTGTGTAATTCATAAATAATATAAATGATCACCACAAATTACAGAACCAACATGGCCTCATGGTTCCGTACGCGCCAACCGTCTGAGAGTGTGCCAATTATATTCATACGTTTGGGCACAATATAATCACGGACGATGCGTTCGAATAGACAAATGGTAGTCTTCGCCTGCATACCCATGATAAACATGCTTTAGTATAGTGATGCGTTTTCCAATCATATCATTTTTTCTGGAAACATAATTATATATTTTTCTGAGCTTGCATGGTGGAATGGACTGCTAAAATGTTACCTTTCATTTATAAGAATATTATTGTTGGGTGGTGGTACCTTTAAAATTGCGACATTTAAAGAGGAACTTTCATATCCATTTAAAGGATCATTATCTAATGCACACATTCTTAACATTCTTTGTTACGACTCGAGAGTTTTAGGACTTGTTATTTTTTACTATTCATTTTGTGTGTGTGTGCATGTGTGTGTGTTTTGTTTGTTTGTTTTCACAGACGGGAGCGGAGGACGTTACTGGACTTCCGTCGATGATATCATCGCCGACAAGGGAGGGGGACTCCCAAGCTTCGTCTTTCCCATCATCATGGTCGTCCTTTTTGTCGTGTTCTCGTGCTGGTGTTCGGACAACAGACGCCAAGAGAGAAGGAACCCCTTAGAATGCTGCTGTGCCCTGCTATCATGCATCACGGACGGCATCGGATCTGTATTTAGTTGTGTCCAAGAGGCACTGAGAGGATGTCTGGACAGTACGTGTAAATGTTGCCGGTCGTCTGCGGACGGTGAATCCGGTCAAAGCGAAGTTGAGGCGCGGCGGCAGACCGAGCATCCGGGAACGGGCGATAGGTCTAGGCCATCCGCCGAGAGTTTCTCGTCAGATGAGAGCAGCTTAGGGTTACGTGGCTCGATAGCTTTAGGAAGCGCACCAAGCGGTCCGCCACCGTCATATGGTGACGTGACGGACGAGCCACCGCCACCCTCGTACGTCGAGGCCCTCGATCCCACCTTCGATATGTCAGCGACAGCAGCGACCAGCGTTTCGACGTCAGATTTAAGGCCCGGTTTGTACGTGACGACTGAAAGACACCCGCAACCTGCTCCGTCCTATGAATCAGTAGTGAATGAAAATTACTCTGACAGCAACGTATAACGGCTGTACCAGGCCTAACATTACTGGCCTACCTTATAATTGGCTTATTTATGTTCCGGCGGTTTAGTGGGTCTTCAATTTCACCTATATCATGATGGTTCGAACATTTGCATAAATTACTATAGGCTAGTTTGTGATTCAGTGTGTATTACTCAGTGCGCGCAAGGCGTTCGCACGATGGCACCACGCGTCTGATTTACGAATCCGAAGACCTACATATAAAACTGACATTAAAGGCAATCATTCATAACGCTATGCTGCACATTTTTATATTTATATTGGGCTTGTTCAGGTAAATATTTAACACAACTATTTATTGGACCATTAATATGTGCTCTCTACTTTAAACAAAAAATGTATGAACGTTGTAACAACGTAAAATAAGACGGTCTTAGTTTTCGAATTATCGCACACTTAAAAGAACAATTATATACCCCTCATGATAGTTTAGATATCGGCCTAGGTATTACGAGATTCCGATGATGGCCAAGGTATTACGAGGTTCTGATGTTTGCCGAGGATTTTACGACATGCCGAGAAGGGCTATCCAAATCCTTACATCACGAAGCTTCATTTCATACCAACGCCTTTAATTTGTGTGCTCGATGTATCGCACGCGAGCTTGCACCACGTCCAACGGCGTCTTGATTTTAGACCCTATACTGCCCGATTACTCATCAGTGGCTTAACTTTAGTCCGGGCTATAAAATACAGCAATTACCAGTAACTGGTTAAAACTTTTCACACCTGTCAAATTTCACTCGCCCATTGATGGTTGTCATTTGCAACCGGAGATATTCTAATTGTTTCTCTTCAGTATCCAATCCATCCCTCTAGTTCTGCTAAGGAATCGGGGCAAAGTGGCGCTTGACATTACAGTCATAGTATAACCGGTAACCAGTAATAGTATGTATAAAAGTCTTTGATGATCCAGGACACAATACTTACTGCTGACTGGTTATTATGTATTATGACAAGTATAACAAGGGACACTTTTTTTTAAATGTCTGTGTGAGAGAGGGATTTGCATCAAATTTCACGGGTGCGAAGTGGTTTCAAGAGTAACTGGTCATTTCCGTTTTTTAGCCTATGTGGACTGAAGATGAGCCACTGATCAGAATTTGGTCCTACAACTCTATAACAATCACTGCATTTGAGTGTGAATTGAAGTTAGAAATTGAATTAAATTAAATTTGTAACAAATCAACATGTCAAGTTAATAAGCATTATCATGCCAAAGTAATATTTTTGTAGCATTAATTTATCTATGCTTGAACCGTCAATACAATTATTATTGCTCAATATTGCGAGTGAGTTTGTCAAGGTTGCCAAATGACATGATTTCCTATTTATCTGTGGCTTTAAACATTTGCACTCACTTATTGTATGTAAGGATTAAAGGGATCTAGTAATATCTAAATCCAACAAAAAAACCTAAGAACTCTATGGCGGGTCTCTCATATCCTTGTTGTATTCGTGTAAACGATAGAAGCCTGTAACAGGTTTCTGTTTATTTGTTTCGAATTTCCCTTCGTTAAAAATATATTAACGATTGCAGTGTTTGGATATTTAAGTATCCACTGGAAAGTTATAACCGTGTGCAAATAACTGATCACAAAGATACACATAATATCAATCATTAATCCCGTTTTGCACATGTCAACAAATTTACTCGTTCCCTTTAATGCAAGGGTTATATTGTAACCTGTATAATATATAATAGTTTTTTGATGTGAACGATTTTGCATTCGTTTCAAGATTTGATTTCTCTGTTTGGACGTGATGAAAACAAGTCCAGCTATATTGTTGATTTTCTATTAATTTGATGTTAAATGTGTCTGGTCATGGGGTTACACGTAACTCGTTGGTATGGTACATCAAGCCTACCGCACACAATATCCGAGCACGATAATTATAAATAAACACGATCCGATACCAATCTGACGAACAACTGCGTATCTGAACCAAATAAAGCCGTGCGTATTTAAAGTGTGTTGTATAGTTCTGATCCTTGATCGCTCGTCGGATCGGATCATGACTTGTATATATTGGCAACTCCAGCGTCACGGACATTACAAACAGACAGTATTTTCATGACTGTCCAATGCCACTACTAATTCATACCTCTACCGAATGTCTAACTTTTATTTTGATTACAAAGCAATATAGCCTGGTTAAGTATGCAAAAAAAGTTTCAGAACATTTATCCAATTCGTTACTGAGTAATTCTGCAAAATGTGCGCCGTCACGGACATTACATTTTTTTGACATGACTTTTTGCATCCATATATTTCTTTGCAAAAATCTGTGAGTTCTGAGACCTCACAAAGGTGATTTAGGTATTCAATTATAGACAAGGCAATGATGAATTGAATCCAAGTTGGATTTTGCAAAACGGGCCAGGTATATGTGATCTAGACAACAAAACGTTGCGTCACGGACATTACATTTTCCAGCGTCATGCACGGACATTACAGTTTGTCCGGAGGATTTGATTAATTGAAAAATATACTTTAGAGCACTCAAAAGACTGAAATTTTAATCTGAAAAGGTACTTTGATTATCAGTCATCAAATTTGGTGCCTTAAATAATAAAAAATACCAGAAAATTTGGAAAATATAAGGATTTTCCTGAAATTTGCACAGGGTAGTCCCATGTGTGGAGTTTCATGTATGGTTTCCGTTTCTCATATAAGGAGACACCCGAGAATTAAAAAAAATAGGATCATGTTGTATGAAAAAATAATCCAGAAAAAATCAATAGGATTTGAAATAGAGCCAATTGTTTTTTTGAGTTCATGTCCACTTTTTCGTGGAATTGCCCATATACTTCGCACAAAAAGTTCCGCAATCGGGGTTTGCGCATTTATAACTTTTCTATTAGGTTATTACCATTGATACATTTGGTATCATTGGAAAGCGTGAATTTTCCCATTTACATTGATATAACATTTGATATGAGTATTTCATCATGGAATGTGCATTGTATCCAAATGTAGGGCAAAGTCAAAAGTGAAATGTTGCAAAATGCACTGTCAACAGTGTGCCTTCCTTTTGTTTGAAGATTAAAACGTGGCTTGAATGCCTATTACGTTATTGCCATTCATAAATATGGTATCATTGGGAAGCGTGAATCCTTCTCTTTACATTGATATAACATTTGCTATGGATATTTTATCATGGAATGTGCATTACATCCGAATGTAGGGCAAAGTAAAAAATGAAATGTTGCAAAATGCACTGATTTTGTCAACAGTCAAACAGTGTGCCTTCCTTTTGTTTGAAGATTAAAACGTGGCTTGAATGCCTATTACGTTATTGCCATTCATAAATATGGTATCATTGGAAAGCGTGAATCCTCCTCTTTACATTGATATAACATTTGCTATGGATATTTTATCATGGAATGTGCATTACATCCGAATGTAGGGCAAAGTAAAAAATGAAATGTTGCAAAATGCACTGATTTTGTCAACAGTCAAACAGTGTGCCTTCCTTTTGTTTGAAGATTAAAACGTGGCTTGAATGCATGACCACCTCAGCCCCATTCAAGCCAAGGAAGGCACTCTGTTGACAAAATCAGTGCATTTTGCAACATTTCACTTTTGACTTTGCCCTACATTTGGATGCAATGCACATTCCATGATAAAATATTCATAACAAATTTCATACCAATGTAAAGGGGAGAATTCACGCTTTCCAATGATACCAAATTTATGAATGGTAATAGCGTAAAACAAAAGTTATTAATGCGCAAACCTCGATTGCGGAACTTTTTGTGCGAGGTATATATAGTGTGTGGTGGACTTTAATTTGGGACGTGTTTATCAATACTCAGTACTCGAGAAGGTTTTTAATTATTATATGCACCAAAGCTTTCTTGGAATGGGATTTCTATTTTCTGATTAAGTGTAATTCTATTCAATAAACATATTTATCACATTTCGTCTTTCATATGGCTGATATATTTTGAGGCAATAAAAGTACGACTTATACATACACACATTGTTTTCTCCAGTTTATTTGTCTACTCTTTCGGCTACTTATAGTGTGAACAAAATGAAAGGAACACACATGATATATACTGTAATAATGACATAATTATCTTTACATTAATTGAAGGAGACTGCAAGGGAAACCGAAGAAGACAGCGCTTCTAGAAAAATTTGTTTTTTGAGGTAGAGACATTTAACATAGGCGGCGATTTTTTCTCGCTTTTTTTGTTTTTTGTTTTTGTTTGTTGAGGGGGGGGGGGGGGGGTGGTATGTAATTTCGACCATCTTCGGCAATGGAGCGAACGTACTAAGGCCAGCAGCGTGCCCACGGTTTTATGGCAGTGTTGGGGGGGGGGGGGGGGGGGGGGGTGGGGGTAGGGGACATAAAATAGTATTAGCTTAAAACACGTAAAGTTAACTGGAATTGTTGCATGTGTTCGTATAGCACACTTGGTAAGCAATTTAGCAATAAGGGGCCCGCTATACATTTAAGTCCCGGGTGGGGCCGAGAGGTCAGAGCCCCCGTTAGCCATTTTCGGATTTAGCTTTTCAGAAATGCACATTGCAAGCACCCTCATGGAATCCGGAATGGAATCTGTCAAGGGATACCCACATTGGGAATCTCAGCCCCCGGAAGATTTTGGTTTTTCGGGTAATCGACATCCTACATTCGGCACTCGCAATCCCTCATTAGGGCACTCGCCATTTCATTCGGTCAATCAACATGTCTCATGTGGGTAATCGACATACATCCTCCATTCGAGCACTCGCAATCTGTCATTCGGGCATCAACATCTCACATTCGGACAATCAACATCTCGCATTCGGGCAATCGCAATCTCTCATTCGGGCAATAAATGGTGGCCCAAACAAAACGAAACGGGGCACTTCTCAAAATATAGTAACACAATTATTATGTCCATCGGATAGGGTGTCTTTTCCATTGAAAGCCGATACCAGGAACAGTCATTTTGGTCATGTCGTTTTTGTTTTAGGGCGATGTGGGCGAGACCATGTTAGGTTCCTATTTTTGTCATTTTTTTACCAAGTCAGTGCCTGATAAATCGCACTTACTGCCCGTCATAGCATCGAACAACGATTCAGCTGTGTGCCGAGAGAGTGGGCATAGTTTGCCGATGCTATGACGGGCAGGAAGTGCGTTTTATCAGGCACTGACTTGGTAAAAAATTGAAAAAAATGGGAACCTGACATGGTTTCACTTAAAGTCATACCTGTAAAGTGTCCAAATCCACGAAAATTACTTGGAGCTTCCTCGTTTCTCTTCTACCGTGTTGTTTAGCTTATGGTAAAAGAAGAATAAAATAGGGTTTGATTTTTTCAAATGTCCCTTTAGTATGAAGATAATTATCATTTAAATCTTTTATTTCAATCACGTTGATTAACGCTTTTGATCAAAAGTACAATAGTACTTGTCCTAGCTGAGAACGTCCGCATGCAGCACGCGTGAGAACATTCCGGAGATTGAACTTTGAGCCGAATTCCATGAATTATGTACTACGCGTGTAAACATACACGGGTGCGAATATCTCAAACGGATCATTCATTACTGCGACAAATGTATGGCAGACCATCAGTATTCGGTGATAAAATATGAACTCAATATTCGTTTTTTTCACTAGGTAAACAGTGTTCGTTTTCTTTCAAACTTTCACAAATCTTTCAATTGTATTTTACAATGATATTGATATAGGATTGAAGTCTCAAATGTCATTTTGTGCAATATCTGACACTTTACAGGTATCACTTTAAAGGAGGGGGGAAATCCCGGCTTTGATTCAGGTTTAGCTTTGAATATGTGCCTTTATTGATATACCACATTCTTTTTTTCAAAAAAATCCTTAAGTTGGGCAAAAAAGGAAAATGTCATGCAAATTTGTTTTGCTCTTTTTCGCGTCGGCGTTCCATACTCCTAAAAAAGTATTTTTAGCGGAGCGATGAGCTCATGAGTCATGACGTCACATGCAGGCAATATCACGGAAGAGCGAAAATTGTTTACAACGTGGTTCAATGCAAACACTTGCTAGTAAAACAAACTCGTATTTGCTTGAAAATTGAGGATTAACTGAAATTACCTCAGGAATTAATTTTAGCAGGATGCAGCAACACATCTAAGGAAAGTATTAGCCTGCACCGTTTTCCCTAAGGATCCACGTATGAGGCGGATTTAGAACTCAAAAGTTAAATTAACGAGGGCCGACTGGGAAAGACCTGGCGAGTGTGTGCAGGTCTGCCGGAGTTTTGGGGGCCCGCGCGGCAAGACAGGTTGTGCTCTCGCGGGCTATAGCTGCCGCGCCAACTACCTATTAAAAGTTCTGAAAAGTAACAAAAATGCAAGATTATTACGATCGCACCTATTCTAGACTATTTCTTAATTTACTTATATGTTTGCATGGCTTTTGAAACAAATACAAGAACGATTACCTGCACAAACGGCACAAAAAATGTGCTGATAATACTCGCTCGGACCAGGTGAACTGAACTTAGCGCTCTTTTGTAGTTTTGTTGTTAATTTACAAACGGCGTTGACTACGTGTATGATATCGATGGCCAGAAATTGATCTATGTTCAACCGCTTATTGAAAACCTCCCCCACGCTCGCCAACGACTTGAGTTTTGGATTTGTTTACTTCGGGAAAAGTAATATTTTGCTCAAAACTGAGGTAATTCTGAATGTTCTGTAAATATATTTCCGTAAATATTGTTACATAGATCCATCAAAGCAATGATGCTTGTCATTTTATTGCCGCATAAAAAGATGAATTTGAGTGCGAAACACCGCATTTTTGTACACCATGTTTTGAGACGTGATCGGATGAAGCCGCCTACTAGGGGCCACTAGGATTCATTATGGTAGGGTTAGGCTAGGCGTGCGCTAGCCGCAGCGCTCTTGCGTGCTGATATCCGGAAGACCGGGGCTGGGTATACGATTGCTATAATCATATCGGAGACTTCCTCGAAGCGATTTTAGAGTGAGTATGTGCCTTTATTTGGCAATTGTATTTGTTGTATTTGTGGAGACAAATAATGAAATAAGAATTATAATAATGGTGTCTGCAAATATGGGGAAATTGTCATGAATTTGCTCAGCCACGCTCAACAAATCTGTACGGTTGCACCTCTATCACTTCCACTCCATTTTGGCTGCCGACACACAATTTGGAATTTTATCTTCACGAACTGTCAATTAAAAACTCGATTCTGACTCTGATCCAGATCTTTCGTCTAATCAGATGAATCTGGGTGTGGATCCTCCATAATTATAAACTCAAACAAATGTATGTAGATATTGAAAAAAATCGAAATAATATCTCTCTGTCAGCGTGATTAGATGCGCTCAGCGTGTACGTCTATGACAATTCGAGTATCGGGGATCCTGCGATTGCCTGCATGTGACGTCACAACGATGACGTCATTTTTCTTCGCCCGTACTCAATTTTTTTTGGAGGGCACTTTCAAAGTAAATTTTCAGGTCCTCATATCATTTATAAATAATTTTCCAAGTTTTCAAATCTACATGAAAGTGTCTTTCTGAAGGTCTAAAATTCCATTTTCAGCTGATTTTCTTGTCAACATACCTTTAACCCTAATAAGGCCGGGGGGCCATAATAGCACCCCCCCCCCCCCCCATGTCGATTTTTTGTATTGCTCCAAAAAACGGTAAGATGACGCGGCGCTGCTTGGTGATTTTTTTCTTTTGGGTCTTGCGCATATTTTAAAACAAACATTTTGAAAATCGGACCTACCGTTACGAAGTCACGTGACCTTTTGTCTATGCATGTCAGCCCGAAAATCGCTCAATTTCGTGATTTGTGTACAACACATGGGAATATCAGTTTTGTTTACATTTTAGATGTTTGTTTTGGGGCTCAAAATAGTTAAATTATAGTTAGAAATAAAATAAACAACAAAAACAATAAAATACATAAGGAAAAAAATAAAAATACATAAGAAATTATAAAAACAATAGAAAACATAAGGAAGAACCTGGCTCTTCCAAAAAAAATTATCGTACTTTTATTCCAAATGCTCTAAAGAAAATATGTAGTGAAAACCAATGTTTAATTATGAAGAATGTATGATTTATGGCTAAAAATATGAATTGTATGACCTTATTTGCATAAATTACCATTAATATGCAAATTAATTAATTTTCAAAAAATTAAAATTACCATTATATTCTATACAGTTCACTTTTCATGCGTGCACATTTTCACGGCGATCGGCCGCGGTCGAGATCTTAAGGGGGGCCATAATGCCCCCCCCCCCGGCCGTAGAAAGATCACAAATAGCCCGGCCTTTTTAGGGTTAAGACGTCCTAAAATAAAAACTACTCGTTTAAAATGATTGTTCCTGGTATCGTCTTTCATTGGAAAGACACCCTATCCGATGGATATAATTATTTTGTTACTATATTTAGGAAGTACCCCGTTCCGATTTGTTTGGGCCACACTGTATTGCCCGAATGAGAGATGGCGATTGCCAAAATGCGAGATATTGATTGTCCGAACGAGATGGCGAGTGCCCGAATGTGAGATGTTGATCGATTGCCCGAATGAGGGATGTTAATTGCCCGAATGAGGGATTGCGAGTGCCGCTTGTAGGATGTCGATTGCCCGACTGTGAGATGTTGATTGCCCGAAAGGTTCCCATTTCTGTCAATTTTTACCAAGTCAGTGCCTGATAAATCGCACTTACTGCCCGTCATAGCATCGATCGAACAACGAGCCATTGTAAGTGTGCATTCAGCTGTGTGCAGAGAGAGTGGGCATAGTTTGTCGATGCTATGACGGGCAGGAAGTGCGATTTATCAAGGCACTGACTTGGTAAAAATTGACAAAAATGGGAACCTGACATGGTCTAAAACAAAAACTACTCGTCCAAAATGACTGTTCCGGTATCGTCTTTCATTGGAAAAGACACCCTATCCGATGGATATAATTATTCTGCTCCATACCGTGTGAGGAGAATACCCACCTCCAACACCCTATGTGAAAGTAATATCTTCACATTTCAAAACACCAAGCTTTTAAAATAATGTTTGGATGGTAACTACTACTTGTTAATGATAATTGTACAAGCTATCGTAATTTAGTTTGAACAATTTTTCCATTGCCCTTCAGATATTAAAAAAATATGTTACTATTACCCTTCTAAATTATATATATTGTTCACTACAATATATAATTAACTAATTGAGAGATAGTCAAGATGTATCCAAAAGTGATTATAATGTTCTGAATGTGCAAGATAAATTGATATTTTAAACTGAGATTCACTATTATGTACTACCGTGCGTCCCAAAAAAAATCTATACACTTTTGAAATGGCTGCCGAATAAAAAATATATGATTCTGGGGGAAAAGTTTTATATGTATGGAAAGCTCATAAACTCAACTTTCATATGACACCAAAAAGTCCGAAAATAATTCATGCTTGGGTGAGCACTGCTCACTTTTGTAAAGGGTATGAAAATTAGGTTGCGCAGGAATTAGCCTTCCAATTTGTGAGAGGTAAATCCTTTGAAAACTATACACTTTTGAAATGGCTGCCGAATAAAAAATATATGATTCTGGGGGAACAGGTTTATATGTATGGATAGCTTATGGACTCAACTTTCATATGGCACCAAAAAGTCCGAAAATAATTCATGCTTGGGTGAGCACTGCTCACTTTTGTAAAGGGTATGAAAATTAGGTTGCGCAGGAATTAGCCTTCCAATTTGTGAGAGGTAAATCCTTTGAAAACTATACACTTTTGAAATGGCAGCCGAATAAAAAATATATGATTCTGGGAAACAGGTTTATATGTATGAATAGCTTATGGACTCAACTTTCATATGGCACCAAAAAGTCCGAAAATAATTCATGCTTGGGTGAGCACTGCTCACTTTTGTAAAGGGTATGAAAATTAGGTTGCGCAGGAATTAGCCTTCCAATTTGTGAGAGGTAAATCCTTTGAAAACTATACACTTTTGAAATGGCTGCCGAATAAAAAATATATGATTCTGGGGGAACAGGTTTATATGTATGGATAGCTTATGGACTCAACTTTCATATGGCACCAAAAAGTCCGAAAATAATTCATGCTTGGGTGAGCACTGCTCACTTTTGTAAAGGGTATGAAAATTAGGTTGCGCAGGAATTAGCCTACCAATTTGTGAGAGGTAAATCCTTTGAAAACTATACACTTTTGAAATGGCTGCCGAATAAAAAATATATGATTCTGGGGGAAACAGGTTTATATGTATGAATAGCTTATGGACTCAACTTTCATATGGCACCAAAAAGTCCGAAAATAATTCATGCTTGGGTGAGCACTGCTCACTTTTGTAAAGGGTATGAAAATTAGGTTGCGCAGGAATTAGCCTTCCAATGTGTGAGAGTAAGTCCTTTGGAGCTTACAAAATTGAGGGTGATATGATAAATTCATGATCAATTGCGATCAGTTTGGGTTTGCTGAGTGAATTTTATGGTTTATTAAACCAAACTTGTATGCATGAGTGAACAGGAATTGCTTTTTTTTAATTGTAGCATTGTAACTTTCCCTGGTAGTCTCAGTGGTGTGTTCATGGGAGTCAGGATGGGGTGATGGTACATGTACATGTACCGATTGACTGATACATTGTTGATTAAGTGATTGATAGCTGAATGTGATTGTCTAATTCACGGTATTGATTGATTGACTGTTATATTGTGATTGATTTCAGGTGCCAATGGATAATAGCAACCAGTCCAATTTGGGAAATGTAGGTAGAATTCGGGATAAGGGAAGGTGGTCTGGATATTTTGGAGTGGAGACCAACGAATATGAATTGTCGAGATATGCACAAGCACACCCAGGAAGAGAAAGAGAGAGAGAGAGGGGGGGGGGGGGGGGAGGGGCATACATGTCCTCTTGACCCTTATCCCATCTACCCAACAAAGTCCTACCCTACATTTCACCTCCCCTGCACCATGTACCATCACCCCGTCCTGACTCCCATGAACACACCACTGAGTCTACCAGGGAAAGTTACAATGCTACAATAATAAATGCAATTCCTGTTCACTCATGCATAAAATGTTAATCCCATAAACCACAAATTTCACTCAGCAAACCCAAACTCATCACAATTGATCATAAATTGGTCGTATCATCCTCAATTCCGTAAGCTCCAAAGGATTTACCTCTCACAAATTGGAAGGCTAATTCCTGCGCAACCTAATTTTCATACCCTTTACAAAAGTGAGCAGTGCTCACCCAAGCATGAATTATTTTCGGACTTTTTGGTGTCATATGAAAGTTGAGTTTATGAGCTTTCCATACATATAAAACTTTTCCCCCAGAATCATATATTTTTTATTCGGCAGCCATTTCAAACGTGTATAGTTTTTTTTGGGACGCACGGTATAAAGTTACTTTATTTATGGACATGTAACTGTTTTTGTAACAATTCGGTTTCCCCTACATAGTAGGCTTGTTAAGACCCCAAAATATGGGTATTCACTGCAATTTGGGGTACGATTGTTTTAACGTGGCATACATATTCCTTGAATCAAAAGAGGAAAATTTATCCAAAGAGACACTCTTTATCTATGCAAATGAGGCCTAATTTCCATAATTTATGCAAATTTATTCATGGGAATGAGATATTCTCTGAAAATGGAGGTTTTATTGAGATATTTGAGAGAGACCATATTCCTTGGATCAAAAGAAGCAAATTCATCCAAAAAGACACTCTGTATTTAGCAAATTAGGCCTAATTTCCATAATTTATGCAAATGTATACATGGGAATGGGATATAGATGCCAGTGGTATTTTAATAGACATATTTGGGAGAACATATTCCTTGGATCAATAGAAGACAAATTATCCAAAGAGACACTCTGCATCTATGCAAATGAGGCCTAATTTATGCAGATTTATTCATGTTCTCTCAAATATCTTTATAAAAACACTAATATACCATTCCTATTAATAAATTTGCATACATTATGGAAAATAAGCCTAATTTGCCTACAAAAAGTTGTCTCTTTAGATGAATTTTCTTCTTTTGATCCAAGGAATATGTGTGCTTAGTAAAATAATTGTCCCCTAAATTGCAGTGACGGACCTCTTAACAGGCCTATACTAACATTCCACAAAAAGTATTCGTATATTGCCATTTCAAGAACTTACACATCCATTCAAATGAACATTATCTAACGCACCCAATTATTTGTTGCGACTCGGGCGTTTTAAGAATTTGAAAACACGGAAATGTTATTTCAAACTATTTGTGTTTTTTTTGTTTGTTTGTTTGTTTTACAGACGAGAGCGGAGGTCGTTACTGGACTTCCGTCGATGACATCATCATCGCCGACATCTTCGTCTTACCAGGGTTTTGGAACTACGTTCCCGGTCCGATCTCATGGATATGCATCTTTATAGGCTTCCTTTGCTTCGCGTTCTGTGGTTCGTTTGCTCATGAGAACAGGAGGTGCAGATCGTCTGCGGACGACGGGGTTACCGGTCAGTGGAGAGCTATGCTGCTTAGGTTCCGGCCGACCGAGCATCCGGGGGCGGAAAATAGGTCTAGGCCAACCGCCGAGAGTTTCTCTGCAGCTGAAAGCAGCCTTGGCCTTTCCCGGTCACGCGGTTCGATAACTCTAGGAAGCGCACCAAGCGGTCCGCCCCCGTCATACGGTGACGTGACGGACGAGCCGCCGCCACCGTCGTACGTCGACGCCCTCGATCCCATCTTCGATGTGTCAGCGACAGCAGCGACCGGCGTTTCGACGTCAGATGTAAGGCCCGGCTTGTACGTGACGACTGAAAGACACCCGCAACCTCCTCCGTCCTATGAATCAGTAGTGAATGAAAATTACTCGGAGAGCAACGTATAACGGTCGTACCATGCCTAACATTGCAGGCCTACCTTATAATTAGCTCATACTATAGTCTACCAATGTCCGGTTTGGTGGGTAGCACGGACGTACATTCTTTAGACTCTAGATACTGTCTAGTTTAACTAGACAGGATGTCTATCTGCATGTTATCTGCTTTTTGTATGCATGGGGATGTAGAGGACGGTTCGAACATTCGCATAACTATGGGCTAGTTTGTGATTCAGTGTTTATTTCGCACCGTGCGCAAGGCGTTCGCACGATGGCACCTCGCGCCTGATTAACGGATCCGAAGACATAATTATGTATAATAGAAAGAAAAAATGAACATACCTTGAAGGCCACACCCACCTTCGTCATCGGGAGAGTAGATAGTTTGGCGTGGCAGGGTTTAGGGGACATTTTCAGCCCATTTAAAAAACAAAGTTGTTTACGCTAAAACATCTTTATTTAACATCTAACAATTATTAACTCATGGCATACAGACCTTGTGCGTGGACCTCATTGTTAATGCTGCGTTTACACCATGTTCCCGGCGGCCACGGCAGCCCCGTTTCAGGCCACCGTGGACAAAACGGGATGGACGTGAGACAACGCGGGGGGACGGAATGGGTACACGTGACTGCCGTGTATGCCGGTGTCGGCGCATAATCTGTCTGGGCGGATAGCCTGTCTGGGCCGCAGGATATGCTAGCATATTCTGACTGATTCGTCAGCTTGTGCTAGGATATGCTGTCGGACGGATAGACTGCTCCTATACTAGTACATACTGCCCTCATACTAGAGGCAAGGTGGCATTATAGGGATATTTTGCCAAATTTGGGCCAAAATTTGGCCTAATTAAATGTATAGTAATGGCAATATCGTGTATTAGGCCCCACCACTGCTATACTGTATACACTTACGTAGCCAATAAATCTAACTTATAGCCACTAAATCTGACCTATAGCCACTAAATCTGACCTATAGCCACTTTTTGTTGGATTGTAGTAAACGGGCAAGCAAACATTAGGGTAGGTAGGTAGGGTTTTTTTTTTCGTTTATTTATTTATTTATTTTCAGGATTCGCACAAATACACAAAAACACACATATAACACACAAATAACACATATCGCAAAATTGTGGAAAAAAAAATCAGAAAAAACCTTAAGGGTCGGCGGTATTTTTTGGGTCGGGCGGGTTACGCCAATCCAACCATTTAGTTGTCATGGCCTTAGGGTTAGGGTTAGGGTTAGGTTATGTATACAGTATAGATCAGCGAAATGTGTTATATATAAACCGAATGGGGACACAGTATCCGGCAGACTGATTATGCTTCGACGGGCCAACGTTATACAGAATAATACGTCCCCAGTCAGCTAATCCTAGCACAAGCTGACGAATCCGTCAGGATATCCTGCGGCCCAGACAGGCTATCCGCCCAGACAGATTATGCGCCGACACCGGGCCAGATTTGTATACTGTCAACAAAATTTGCCACGGCAGTCACGGTGCGGATGAGAAACCTAGCAGGACGTAGTAAAACGGGGTGAACACAACAAAACGTGACAGGCCGTAACAAAACTTGGAGGCTGTCCGTAGTAGTGCTTCCCGTCCTACTACGGACAGCCTCCAAGTTTTGTTACGGCCTATTACGTACTGTCACGTTTTGTTGCGTTCACCCCGTTTTACTACGGCCTGCTAGGTTTCTCATCCGCACCGTGACTGCCGAGGCAAATTTTTTGACAGCTTAAAAATCTGGCCCGGCATCCACGGCAATCGCGGCCTGTCACGATTGCTCATTCCGTCCCCCCGCGTTGTCTCACGTCCATCCCGTTTTGTCCACGGTGGCCTGAAACGGGGCTGCCGTGGCCGCCACCAAATGACTGTATAGATGACATTCCAGACAACACAATACATTTCGAATTGATCAGCTGTTGTTGCTATACCTGGTACACTCTCTGTCAGTGACTAGACATACCCGTAGCCAGGATTTTTCAAGGGGGGGGGGGGGGGGGGTGCGTAATTTACAAAAACGGGACCGATACGAGACCACTGGTTGAGAGTCGTGTACTAGTAATGGGGGGGGGGGGGGGGGGTTGTCCGTTTTCGACGCCAATACCACTGGTTAGGTTATGTAATCAGGGGGGACCATTGGTTTAGATGGATACAAAGTGGACCTTTCTGAGTTGGGGGGGGGGGGGGGGGGGGTGGGGTGGGGGTGCGTATGCAACCAACGCACATCCCTGGCTACGGGCCTGCTACATTTGTAAACATGGCGGCGTTTTTGGAGATAACGGGAGGAAATGCCCCACCATTTCTAATTATTGAAACATTCACTCAAACTCGGAAACCGCGTTATTTCTCCCATGGTTAGAAATAATTCGCGTACGCTCGTTTTATCACAGGGATCCTTTTTAGTGCAGGGGCCGAACACGTTTGATGGTCACTATAGTATAGGCATGTTGGTTGCTATAGTAGACAGGACTGGCGACCACATTATAGATCATAATGATAGCATTTTTTCCCTTCTCGATATAATTATATTATTATTAGCAATGTTATGTCAATATAAATCAACTTGTTGGCAATGTGGTATATACATTTGATGAATGTGAGAATGGAAGCAATATTGCCCAATTCATATGTTTAAGAAAGTTTTAATTGTAATACACACACTCACATTTAATACAAATTAATCAACGTGCTATTTCAGTGTGGGGTCTTTGACTTTGGTCAATTGAACGCCTGTATTATCCAGGGCGGGCGTTGTCAATAAGGGTAAAAGGCTACCCCCTTATTGTTATACTTTCACACGACTTGACATAAAAGGGAGTTCGTCTTTTCAAAGCTTTGCATTATGAGGGGTACTTGAACTCCTACCGTGATTTTGTCTTAACCCTCTAAATATATAATAAGACACAGGCACATACTTCCACAAAGAGTCCGCGTTGGTCTTTTTAAAAGCTTGGTATTTTGGGAGTTAAGAAAACTCACATTGTCCGGGGCGGTGCCACTAAGAAGAGTCATTTAGCCCCCTTTGTATTGCTAAGTGTCACTGGCACACGACATGTCATAGAACGTAATTAGGAGGTCTTTATAATAAGGGGGTTAATAGTCCGAGACTACCAACAAAAGACAAGCTTAACGTTAAAGGGTACCACCACCCAAAAATAATATTCTTATTAAAGAAAGGTAACATATTTAGTATTCCATTCCATCAACAAGTTCACACAAATATGTTTCCAGAAGAAGAAAAAATATAATTGGAAATGCATCACCATTCTAAAGCATGCGATCATGCGGTCTGAATTGCGAAGACTGCGATGCGTGCGGTGTACGTGTGTAGAGCGAACGAATCGCCCGGGACGTACGCGTGAATAGCATTGGCGCACTCGGAAATGGTTGGCCCGTATGGAACCAGGAGATAGCAGTGGTTCCGTAAGTGGTGGAAATTAATTGCTTTGTTTATGAATTACACAACCCTTTGCAAAATGTTGGGTATCTATTCACGGGCGTAGCGAGTTACGTAATACCTATTCAACTGGGGGGATGAATGAATAGATCACCCCCCCCCCCCCCCCCACTTGAATGGGTATCAATGTCATGTCTACGCCCGTGTATCTATTTGATATCACAAAACATATAATAATGTGTTGTTCTTTGCCTGGTGGTCCCCTTTAACCCTCCTTTTGTCACTTGTCGCTTGTCATTTCAAAGCGTGAGACCGAGGGGGTTAGTAGTGCCGCCATTATACACTGAAAAGACTAATTTAAGTCCCTTATTGCCAGGGACGCGCGACTTGCATAATGAATGAATCGCTGATCTATCATAATCATGGTGTTAAATATGTACATAATTATAAGTGTGTCTGTCATTGATGACTTATAGTCTTTCATAGGTTTATTGAGTTAAAAACAAGTTAAAATGTACTACCTTCATTGATTGTTTAATCATATAGTGTGCTGAAAGGGAACACGAACAGATGGTTTTTTTTTGTAAAGTAAATAAACAAATTAACCCCATATACAGGGTGTCCCAGTATAAATGTAACCCAAATAAACGTATGTAATTTTGTTGATTTTTAATATTTTGCGTTTATATTTCAGATTTAGAAAGCTGAGAAGATAGCAAAACCAGAACACCAACTAGAATGTCTTTTACAGAAGAACAGAACATTGTATGTGTGCTGAGAAAATTGGAGGGAAATTCCTAGAAACATGCCATCGCGAAATTCCGCAGAAAGTAGGATTTCTTCGGACTCCTGCCTACTGAATCTCGGACAGCTGCTATGTTTTCAGGAGACCTTACAGTAGATTTTCTGCCAACTTTGACTGCTGGAGACTTTTCTCTCATGTTGTTGATTGTCCCTGTAGACTCAAACTTCTTGATCCACCTGTAAATGTCAGTTTTGCTAGGGGTTTTATTCTTGTCATACTTTCTGCGGAATTTCGCGATGGCATTTTTATAGGAATTTCCCTCCAATTTTCTCAGCACACAGAACATTTTCTGTTCTTCTGTAAAAGGCATTCTAGTTGGTGTTCCATACCTGCCAACATTTGAAAATTAAAAATCTTACTCTCATGTCAGCGAAGCGCACATCGCGAGCGCGAAGCACGAAGTCCTTTGCGGCCTTATTTTTAAACATATATGACCACACTGAATGAGCAATACTTCAATGATAAAGATCATGAATATTTTGGCTTAATGAGCTTTATGTATGTATGAGCTATATGTATGTGTGTATATTATATATATATATATGCACATGTACATTTACTTTTTGAAAAGAAAGAAGGAAAACAAAATAATAAAATGTTAAAAATCGTACTCGTCCGATTTTTTACCCTTTTATTAGTAACAAAAATCGGACTAAATACGACAAAATCGGACTGGTTGGCAGGTATGGTGTTCTGGTTTTGCTATCTTCTCAGCTTTATAAATCTGAAATATAAAAGCAAAATATTAAAAATCAACAAAATTACATACGTTTAATTGGGTTACATTTATACTGGGACACCCTGTATATAAAATATCTTGCAATATTTTAAATCGGCAATCTTATTTGATAACGGAGGGTTATTTTTTGCCGAAATTAAAAATAACACAGGTTTATGGGATGTTCCATCAAGGAGCAAAACGGTGATCTCCACGGGAAAAAATATGTTTGCTTTATATATAAGCAGACTAATTAGCGACCACCAATCAACACGAATCAAACAAGAATACATTAGTTTCACATCCAATTACGATAACATAATTGGGATTATGTAATTTATAAGAATGTCTATCATAATTTTGACGACAATCTTTTCACGCCCGTCGTGATTTTTTCTAATAGATTATTCATTACTGTTATAAGGTAGCGTGTATGGAAGCTAAAATCCGGTTGAATAATATATTTTGTCATCACAAGTTCTTGGTATAGACTTGGCTTGTTTTCTTGTTCATGAGTTAGACGGTATTATGACAGTGATGACCGAGGAGGGAGGAGACAGGCTGTGGCCGGGTACCGGCTTATTGACGGTAACATCTCAAGTCAAACAAATTCAACACTGTGTCTTATCGTGCTACTGGCGCTATGTGGCGAGACACTTTCTTCTGCAAATAAAACAAAAAACACGAAGAGTAAAAGAAAGCACTGAAAGAGTAACAGTGTATCGTGAAAATATGATCAAGATTGTGATGTGCGATTATTATAACTTTGTCTTGTCAATCATTTTTTTATAAGGACAACATTTATGAGGCAACTTGAAAACGCCCCATTTATGTCAACCATTTCACAGTTTTTGTTCTAATTTAAAGGGGTAGTACAGTTTTGGTAAGGCTAAACTTTAGTAACCACAACCTGCACAATAATATTACAAACTAATATAATAGCTATATAACTCCGACATGCTCGAAAGGTATATCAAATTACAAACGACTAAGTAAAAAGCCTGTTATAAAAAAAGAGCCATTAAAATATATCTCTCTGAAAAAGCATTGGGTTTCAACCATTTTTATACACAATTATGCTGTGATGTTTTGTTGAAATAACAATTAAATAGAGAAATCATAAACCACTATTTAAAAACCTTTTTTGAATTTGTTGGAAAAAGTGTAAGCATTTTAAAAAATTTGTTAAATAAAAAAAAAAAATCATCGAATAAATCTGGGCCCCAGATTTATTCCGATCAGATATATTTATTGATATTTCAGCCGTTTCTAAACCGATTTTGATCAAATAAAGTTTATTCTGCCATTTAAATTGTATGCGCTTTCGGATTTTACACTCAGTTTTCGGTTATTTTGTGCAGCGCCCTCTATACCAAAACTGAACTACCCCTTTAAATGTAATGTGCCTGTACTGTTTCGAAATATAGTGCCAAGATTTGGCACATCGTATCATTCATTTATCATCGTCTGTATTTCTTCTGCAGCTTGTATGGTTACAAAAATAAACATAATTATGAAAATGAAATATATTGAGCTAAATGACAATTATTTTCGACCTTGATTCTTAATGGGGTCTTCAAAATATGTCGAGACTGCTGTCTATATCATGATGATCACTTCCTGGTCATCAGGTCAAATTTCCATCACAATGCCCCCCCCACCCCCCCCCCCTCCCCACGCCGTCTTGCGCGGCATGCTTTGTCAATAAAAAACAATACCACATCGGTATGAATGTACCCCCTAAAAAGAAGACAAACCCCCTCCCCACTCTTTGTATAAAAACTTTCCATTCCTTTTGATTTCTCCCGTGGTTGAAATTGTGATTGTATGAAACTTGCCACCCCCTTTCAATTCACTCACAATAAAAGTTAAATTCACACATCCTCCTCTTTGTGACCAAACTCTCTTTTAGTATTACTCATTGAAAACCCCCTTCCACTGCTCATACACTAAAACATGGGATCACCCCCTCCCCCTTTTTGTCAAAAGTTTGCAACATTTTATCGCACAATGAGACAGTGATTATGTGAACATGTCGCCCCCTTTTAACTCCAAGCACAATGAAACTTGAGATAAACCCCCCCCCCCCCCCCCGCCCCCCGCCCCCGCCCTCGCACAAAAGGACACAAAGTTGCGAAAGATATAACGCACATCGCCCCTTTCCCTTGTTGTATCCCCCTTTCACTTCCAGCATAATGAATGCTTGGATTACCCCCCCCCCCTTGTGAATAGCCTGTAGTTGCACGGACAACGTAGTTACCGCGGCTAATCTTCGCCCGCCCCTCCCGCCATCAGTTGTACGCCCCTTTCATAAAGTCTCCGACAAAAGGACCGAGCTTGCAAACTGAATGAATACCCCAGCTATCCCCCCGCCATCTTTTGTTTTCGACAAAAGATCCGAATTTTAACTTGCACAATAAATAGAGCATTATGTTAGGGCCCCTGCTACCCCCCCCCCCCCCCTAACTGCCATACTTATTTGTTCGCCCCTAATATCATATCTCCGACAAAATGACCGATTCCTTTTTACTTTCACAACAAAAACATGTATATTATAGTGGTAATCGCCCCCCCCCCCCCCCAAAAAAAAAAAACAACAACAACAACAACAACAACAACAAACAAACAAAAAACAAACAGAACTTTCATTATCATTAAGTTCTCATAAGATATGTTTTTTTAGTAACGCAATACATTCACTCCCTGGACATATTTTAATAAATAATATTCATTTACAACGAGTGGATATAGTATTAAGTTATTAGGCTTATACTAATGATCTATCTTGGAAATCACACATTAATTATTTATGTAATTTAATTTATAGAAAAAACTTGCATTGTATGGACAATGTTGTCCAACTACTGTTTTACATACTCTCTTTGGAACATTAATATCATCTTCCATGTATTATGTAATTTTAACATGGGGCAATAGTGCATTATTATAACTTTATAAACTAGTTAAAATACCAAAACGAGCTACTAGATTTGTTAATAACTGACGATTCAATCATTCAATTTAGCACAAAATTCACCGGTGATTGGGATCATCATTTGATTTACTAAAATGGTCATTCAATTTAACTTTTAGAGCACGCGATTGGAAATTCCGGCAAAATCAAATTTAAAAGGAGCATCCAATTTAAACCGTCGATCAAAGAGCATCCAATTTAGAGCGAAAAATGTTGTCGTGGGCATTCGGGCATTATTTCAAATTCGTCAATAAGCAAGCTTTTGTAAAAAAAAAAAGTGTGCATTGTAATTCGTCACGGTCATGGTGTACACTAATCATGTAAATGAGAAAAAAAAGAACATGCATAGAGGGTGGGATGTTTGAATTCAATTAGTGAAACAAAACAAAGAAATATCAACAAGATGAATACTAATGCAATAGATATATAAATTGAATGAAGGTTAGATATATAAACATTAAAAAAAATCAAATTGTTGAAATGAAGGAAATTATATTCCTTATGAAAATCACTGCGATTTCTATGCATATTGTGCACTTATATATGCGAAACTTCATTATGGATATATACAAATTGAGAACAAATGCAAAAATGAGTTTAAAAAGGAATATTTAAATTTAGATGCCAAACTAATTTGAAGGATAAATGTGCGAAATCGGGTGCCTATAAACGAATTTGAATGTTGAATGAGATACAATTTTTTTGTTTGCTCTAGATTACCTGAGCGAAATTGAATGACGATTGTGTAGTGTTAATTTGAACGATAAGAACACTAATTTGAATAAACCGGAGTACAAAATCAAATGCCTATTAACGAATTCGAATGCTTATAAAGTGAACACGAATATAGCGAACAGCACTTGAAGAAAAATAGTTCTAATTTGAATGAACGGATCGTCAGTTAGACTGCTGTTTTTAGGAATTTGACCGGGAAACCTATATTTGTATTCGGTTGGATCGATTTAATTGTTATTTGGCATGGCACCTTCTCTTCTTTATTTTGTTCTTTTATTGTTTTTTTCTTTGAATTTTGAAGAAACAATTACCCCTGGGAACCAAATAATGTAATAATGATTGTATTTTTTAAATTTTTTTATTTTGTATTGGAATTTCGTTCATGAATATTTTGTTTGTTTGTATATTTACTTATTTACATTATGTGTGAAGTATGGAAATAAATTGAAATTCAAA
>JBAMJV010009760.1:0-83139 GCA_037951105.1 Echinarachnius parma
TGGTACAAATTGACGAATTAAAGACGTCATAAAGACGCCTTTTCGGAAAAAAATACGTCAATATCACGTCAAAATATGACGTCGATATCACGGTAAACGCGGGTGCAAAATCTTCACTTTTTGACGTTAATTTAAGACGTCGTTAAGACGACGTACCCGACGTAAAATGACGTAAATTTTACGTAATTTTTACCAGTGTCTGCTATCAGGGTTACCAGAACTCATTTCCTGGTCGGATTAATACGAACCCCTTTTCATTTTCAGATTTATGAACCTCATTTTATTTTCGTAATAACGAACCTCTTTCCTGCATTCCATTTTCGGAATAATCCCTTTCCATTTTGGGACAAACAGCCTTCATAATATCTAACCCGATTTCATTTTCGGAGAATCGAACCTAGCTCGGAATAATAGACCTAGCTTTGGATGACCGAAGTACCTTAGGAATAACAAACATTCGGAATATAACAAAACTTCAAAGATATTCAAACCTTCGGAATAACAAGCTGCAGTGGCGTACCCAGGATTTTTTTCAAGGGAGGGGATTATATTGTCGGCCAAATTTCCGAGGCTGAGACCATTTTGGTCGAGAGTTGTGTAAGCGGGGGAGCTATATAGTGTCCATAGACAATTTTCGAAGCCGAGACCGCGAGAACCTTCACAATTTTTGAGACCAAGACCAGGTTGAGTTAATATTTTTCGAGAACAAGACCGAGACCATTATTTGAGAATCGTATAAGCATGGGGGGGTGTCCACATAAAATGTTCGAAGCCGAGACCCATTACCTTCGAAATTTTAGAGACCAATACCATTGGCAATGATCACGGGCGTAGCGAGTTACGTAATACCCATTCAACTGGGGGGGGGGGGGGGGGGGGTGGATGAATAGATCATCCCCCCCCCCCCCCACTTGAATGGGTATCAATGTCATGTCTACGCCCGTGGCAATGATGGTCGAGACTGCTAAAATGTGGTCTTGAGACCAGCTACAAGTGGAAAAGGGGAGGGGGTGTTTGAACCCACCCCCGCCCCCTCCCCCAGTAGTATACGCTAATTTGCTGTAACCCCCCTGTAACGTACATACCATCATGTAGCGCCCCGCCACAACCATCACTACGACCATTTTCCACCATAATCATCACCACGACCTCCGACAACACCACCACCTGCACCACCAGTCCACCACCACCACGTGCATCCAATTAACCTACCACCACCTGCACTACCACCACCACGTGCATCCAACCCCACCACCACCACCGGCCCACCATGCATCGGCTGCTAGTATGCCACCCCTGAGTCAAGGGGCTTGAGTTTGGCCTTTGGGTACTTCATGGCAACATTATTTTCCATCGACATAATCATAATGAATTCGGTAGAATGGAGATCAATTTATGGTTTAGAAGAAGATGTTGTGACATTCGTAGTTCAAAAGCATGGTAAAGTATATTTACAAGAGTTTTAATTTAAAACAAGCTATTTTTTGTGTTATGTGTCCCACGTACTGTAATCTATGTAAGCTGATATTCACTCTGTATCTTAATATTCTATTGACAATATGGTGACATTTGTGTGTGCCGTGTTCGAGTGTGGACGTGTAGGTTACAGCTCATTATTCCTAAGGTTCAGATATTCCTAACCCTGATAGCAGACTGACGTCTTTATGACGTCTTAATTTGGTCGTAAACTGGTAAACACGTCATATGTCGTACAAACGATCAGAATACGACGTCATTATGACGTATTTTAAAGACCATTTTTGACATGATGACTTATGTCGTATAAAAGACGTAAGAATGACGTCATTATAACATCTTTAAACGACCATTTTTCCACTGTTTATTTTTGTCGTATGCAAGACGTAAAAACGATGTCATTATAACGTCGTTTATAGACCATTTTTCAGAATGTATTATTGTCGTATAGAAGACATGAAAACGACGTCTTTATGATGTCGTTTGAAGACCATTTTTGACATACAGGTTTATGTCGTATGACAACAATATACAGACGTAATTTTTACGTCTTTTCAAGACTAGTTTTTGTTCATAACTTTTAGTCGTATGGAAGACCTTTTAACTACGTCATTTAGACGTCTTTCAAAGACCAGTTTTTTCCAATTGTTTTGTATCGTATGAAAGACGTTATAACGACGTCTTTATTACGTCTTTCAAAGACCTTTTTTTCACTTCTTATTTTGTCATAAAAACGTCTAAAAATGTACGTCTTTATGATGTCTTATAAAGACTATTTTTGCCATTATGGTTTGTGTCGTACGACGACGTTAATACGACGTCATTATGTTGTGTTGTCAAGACTAGTTTTTGCCATCATTTAATGTCGAATGGACGACCTTTTTTTAACGCCATTGTGACGTCTTTCAAAGACCATTTTTTCCAATGGTTTTTCGTCATTTTAAGGATGTAAAAACAACGTCATTATCACGTCATTAAAAGATCACTTTTAAGTATTTATTTTGTAGTATAAAAGACGTTATAATGACGTCTTTAAGATGTCTTTGAAAGGACCATTTTTGCCATTAAGGTTTGTGTCGTACGGACAACGTTTTTAAGACGTCATGTTTACGTCTTTTTAAGACTATTTTTGGCCATCATTTTTTGTCGTATGGACGCCCTTTTTACGAAGTTATTGTGACGTCTTTCAAAGACCAGTTTTCCAATTGATTTTGGCGTATGGAAGGACGTAAAAATGACGTTAATATTACGTCATTTAAAGATCATTTTTTTCAGTATTTATTTTTGTCGTATAGAAGACAAAATAACGACGTATTTATGATGTCTTTGAAAGACCATTTTTGCCATTAAGGTTTGTGTCCTACGCACGACAATATTAAGACGTCATTATGACGTCTTTACAAGACTAGTTTTTGCCATCATTTTTTGTCGTATGAACGACCTCATTACGACGTCATTGTGACGTCTTTTAAAAACCATTTTTTTCCAATTATTTTTTGTCGTATAGACGACGTTATTACAACGTGATTATGACGTCTTTCAAAGACATTTAAACAATTATTTTTGGCGTATGGACGACCTTTTTATGACGTCAATAAGACGTCTTTATGTCGTCTAAATGGCGTATTTTATGGTACAAATTGACGTCTTCAAGACGTCGTAAAGACGCCTTTTCGGATAAAAATACGTCATTATCACGTCAAAATATGACGTCTATATCACGGTAAACGCGGGTGCAAAATCTTCACTTTTTGACGTGAATTTACGACGTCTTAAAGACGACGTACACATGGTGAAAATCACGTCAAATCCAGACGTAAAAATCACGTCTTATTTTGACCAATACGACGTCTTTATGTCGTCTTAATAACGTAATTAATGGTACAAATTGACGACTTAAAGACGTCATAAAGACGCCTTTTCGGGAAAAAATACGTCAATATCACGTCAAAATATGACGTCGATATCACGGTAAACGCGGGTGCAAAATCTTCACTTTTTGACGTTAATTTAAGACGTCGTTAAGACGACGTACACGACGTAAACGACGTAAAATGACGTAAATTTGACGTAATTTTTACCAGTGTCTGCTATCAGGGAAGGTACGTTTTTCCGAAGGCGAAGGTTCGTTATTCCAAAAATTAAATCGGGTTTGTTTCCTAAGGTTCGTAGTCCGAAAATGAAATCGGGTTCGTTATTCTGAATGTTCATTTGTCCAAAGCTGAAATCGGGTTCGTTATTCCGAAGGTTCGTAGTCCGAAAATGAAATAGTGTTCGTTAATCCGAAAATTAAATCTGGTTCGTTATTCGAAGGAAGGTTCGTAAGTCCAAACATTTTTAGAGAACGCTAGCGCGAGGCGCAAGCGTTCTGGTCCTCTTAATACGGGACTGAAAATTAATATTTGTAAGCACGCTAATTGTGCTTAAAACTATACATATGATACGGTACTTCCACCAATTCACTCTCCATTATGTGATCCAACTATCGGGTGGATTAAAATTATGATTTTTCCCTCCATTCCGCAAAAAATCAGTGATATATACACCTCCTCGACATCTCTCCATGTGTTAGCGCGACTCCGAACAGAATTTTGAACGAAAGATGATCGTGATGGCCGCCGCGGCGCGCCAATGCGCACAATATGCGCATTTAACAGTCCCATATTAGGAGGACATAGAACGCTAGCGCTTCGCGCTAGCGTTCTCTAGAGTTAATTTGACACTTGAGTTGTAACGGCTCTTTTTGAATGATAACAGGGGTTTTACTTTGTCGTTTGTAATTGTGTATACTTTTCGAGCATGGTGAAGTTATAACTATTAGTTTGTACCGTAATCGTGCAGGTTTTGGTTACTAAAGTTAAGTTTGTCCAATACTCGCGTTACCTTTAAATAGTTGGGGTATCTCAAACCATGACCCGAGGTGCTTGATATGCCCCTTAAAGCAGTCAACGATGTATATTAGTTTTAAATGATAATTTACAAGTTTGAGTTCTAAAATTCAGTTTGACCAGTTTGACCGTCTTTTCTAACCTTTCCCTACCTCTCTCTGATATATATATTCCACACTGCAGGCATAGGCTGATGGCAAGAAAAACTTTATTCCCACAATGAGCAGTGTTTACTGATACCCAGAAGAATGGATTGGAATCATATGTAAGTATATATACCCATATCAATCTTATCGGTGATAACATAACGTTATAGAAAAAATGATATTTGAAAAGGTGTATTCCTTTTTTGCAAACAATCGGATTACTCTGTGAAAATCAGTCAGGTTTTCGACCAAAACATTCTACCATGTCAGCTTTGTTAAATGTCACTGAAGACTTTCTAGACAGTATTGATAAAGGACAATTGGTAGGGATGGTTGCATTGCACCTACAGGAAGCGTTTGGCACTGTTGATCATGGTATACTGTTATCTAAAACCCCGTCTTAATACAAAAAAATAGTCGCGGTGACGTCATGATGTTATCCGGATGAGATCCTACACCGTTTCTATTAAGACGCTCCAATCAGGATAACAGCAGGACGACATCCGGACGACATCAGGGTGATAGCGCGGTAACGTCCTGATGACATCCGGACGACATCGTGATAAACGGCCTATTAGGCCGCGCGTGGAATGTTACCCGGGTAGATGACGTCATGGCCGTGAACAAAAAACACAGCGCGCGCCGATACTCTGTGTCGCCACAGCTGTTTGCGTGATGAGGGAGGTAACCTACCCGAGTGATGATTTTGCGGATGCTTGATTAAGACTGTGTCCGAAGGCTCGCCGCATGTTTTATGACCTGAACTCCTACTGTTTCTCATCCACATGTCGCTCGGGTAACATCGAGGTGAGGTTTATTTTTCCCAATTAAGACGGGGTTTAAGCTACAACTATATGGCATGAATGCTTCTGTGGTTGAGTGGTTTCATGAATTTCTATTAATCGGGGCTAAGAAATGTGTAAAGTCAGTTGTAGTCTCAAATCTTGAAATAAAAAATACTGTAATAAACTGTGTAACACTAACACAATGTAAATACCTTGGTGTGCAACTTGATGAATATTTAAATTGGTCGAAACAAATAGATCATATTTATACAAATCTGCAAAAGAGCTTATTTTTGTTGAAGTGAATAAAGACTATTTATTACAGATAGAATGGCAGTAGTATTTTATAAAGCTATTGTACAGTGCGAGTAAAAAAAAACGAAACCGGACTTATAAATCCACAAATCGAAACATATATATGTTGATATTGGTATCATGTGAAAGCTTGGAAAATTGCCTTTAAAATGATATATCATCCATTCTGATCACTCCACGCTCCACCGAACAGGACCTAATTATCCAAAGTCATGCAAAAACTACCCGTCCAAGTTCGCAGTGCTCTTGTTTTGTGAATGGTTGCATCTGTTGTCTGATTTTAAAAGATAACTTCATCCTACATGTCCTATTCAGGGCCCCCTGCCACCAAACAGTAGGGTTGCTGATGGGAGGAGGGTGGGGGATTCCCTTCCACCTTGATACACATGAAAAACACTGGCAACCAGCTGGTTTTTTGTTTTAATTCACCAAAGGATATTCTTAAAATGTTCTTTTGAAGAAACGGTAAACAGGCCTATCTATCACGGGTAGTTTTTGCATGACTTTGAATAATAAGGTTGTGTTCGGTGAAGTGTAAAGCGATCAAAATGTATGATATATCATTTTAAAGGCAATTTCCCAAGCTTTAAACATGATACTAATATCAACATATATATGTTTAGAATTGTGAATTTATAAGCTATCAAAGTCCGGTTTCGTTTTTGTTTACTCGCACTGTATAGAGTAAAGTTGATTATTGTAGTATTGTGTGGGGAAATACTGCAAAGACCTGTTTGAATAAGTTGCAAAAAATATAAATAGGCCACTTAGAATAGTTATGTGAGTAGACTGGAAATTCCCCAGTGAGGCATTGTCTCAATTGATAAAAACAAAATTAAATGAAAATGAAAATGTACACACTCTGCAAAGACCCTGTGAATACGTTGCAAACAATATAAATAGGGCATTTGTGCCCTGACGAAGATTCTGCTAGGATCGAAAGCTAGGCTGTATACGACTCTCATTATAAATAGGGCACTTAGAATAGTCATGCAAGTAGACTGGAAATTCCCCAGTGAGGCATTATTTCAATTGATACAAAAAATTAAATGAAAATGTAGACCTTCTTTGTGAAAGACAGGACAAACAAATGTTGCACATTATATATAATGAGTAAATCAGAATAATCCAACAACCATTTGTCAATAACTTTATAGAGTATAGTATAGAGTATAGAGTAAAGTTGGTTATTGTAGTATGTGTGGGGAAATACTGCAAAGACCTGTTTGAATAAGTTGCAAAAAATATAAATAGGCCGCTTAGAATAGTAGACTGGAAATTCCCCAGTGAGGCATTATCTCAATTGATAAAAAAAATTAAATTAAAATGTAGACCCTCTATGTGAAAGACAGGACAAACAAAAGGCTGCACATTATGTATAAAGTAATAAATCAGAATATGCCAACAATCATTTGTCAATAACTTTATAAACTACAGCGTCTAGATGGCCTTATTTACACAATTACATGTAGGCTCTCTATAATATGAAATCAATCAATGTTTTGGTAATTAGTAAATATCTCGTCCTGGGAACGCCCCTTTTAAATCACCAAAATCGATTATGCTTCCCTCTATTGGTGTGACGTCATCTAAAGAACTTCGCCCCATAGTCTCTATACACGACACCTCTCTAAATTATGTAGTTTACAAGTCATCAACTATGTAAAGTGCCAAAATACGTTGTATTCTTTAGTTCCTTTAAGAAACACACATCTTCAGTTAGAAATACTGAAACCAAAAACAAATTATAAAAAACGTTCATTAAGTTTCTGTGGTGCAAAAAAGTGGAACGATTTTATACCAATTGTTGTTAAACAACCTATAGAGTGGTGAAGTGTGATGTCATAAATGATGTCATAAACATTTTTGTTAGAATTTTCAAATTTGGACTTCATTTTCAGAAAGAGCATAACAAATAATGTCCAAATACCGAAAATCAAAGGAATAGTTTACGTATTGGCCGAGATATGCACATCCGAATGATTTTGTTGGTCAATGGGCAATCAGCGTTATAGTGCACTGGGGTGGTATTCTGTAAGGATCTTAGGAGGTGAAGTTGATCTTAAGAGCAACTTTGGTATCCTGTAAGTTGCTCTTAGAGTTGCTCTTCAGACCAACTCTGAAAAGTTGCTTTTAACTTAAGAGCAACTTTTCGAATATGTAAATGTATGCAAATATATGCAAATAAGCATCCTAAGATAAGAGGTATTCTATAGATGAAGATAAGAGCAACTGTTTGATCTTATCTTAAGACTGCCTACAACCAGTCTTAGTTTGAGTTAGAACGCGTGATCGAAATGGCCGACGAATTATTGTTATATCAATTTCGGCGGCGGCAGGAGCAGCTAGATCGCAAATGTCAATTAAAGGGACTTAGTAACAAATCCTCAAAATACAATTGAAATTCTAGCGGTTCCCTCTTACCTTGTTGTATTCGTATTAACAATACAATCATGGGACAGGTTTTGGTTTTTCAAATTTCCCTTTTGTTAAAAAGATATTTACGATTGAAGTTACGATATTGTTTCCAATACATGTATATATCCCTATTTTGTGCAAATTATCATTATTCATTTGTAATGTTTTGTTGGAAGCAAGAATAAATTGAAATTGAAATTGAAGTGTTCAGATGTTAAATAATACAACGGACCGCGAAAACCGTGTACAAAGTGAGTGCAATGAGTTGTTTTAACATCACTTTGCATTTGTGCTCATTACTCGGCCAATGTCCATTTGATTTGACATTTTTACACAATACCCTGTGGACATATCAGATAACAGCAATATACATTGTATCAACCATCCATCACTTTTTGCACATGTCAACAAAGTTACTAGATCCCTTTAAGGTAGAAGAAAATTCTCCCTCTATGATGCTCCTCCTATCTACAACTTCCCTGATGAGAATGCTTTTCTCATTTCTGCTGAAGTTTTCGCAACGCACTTTGATCGACATGTTTGACTGCAGTTGATGTAATGCAATTTCGGACGAATTATTCTGTTACAAGGTGTGGTGGGTATCGGTACACAGTTGCTTAAAGCATATTTTGCGTGCAAATTACTTATTGCGCGGTGTCGGTGCGCGCACGATGCGCGCAACACACTTTCATGTACCATCTATATTGCTCAGTAACATCTTAATTGACTGAAATTGACTTATATTGATGTCATAAATGCACGTTTTCATTATAGCTCCTTGAGAGTTTAAGCAATAAATTGTATACGTGTCCTATTTAAAACATGTAAAAATAAATATGAACAAATATTTTCTTCAAACACTATTGATAAGCAGATAATGACTTACTTGACTTAAGCCGTCCACACCATTGCTGGGATGTGTGATGGCTTCTGCTTCACAATGTCTTGCCACGCCTTCCTGTCCTCTGTGAGTCTTTTGGCCTTGGCCAGAGAGTCAATGTGTCTGTTGATGCAGTCTGTCTTTATGCAGTCAAGCCATTTCTTTGCCGGTCTTCCCCTTGGCCATTTGCCATGTATATTTCCATTGAGTAGTATGTTGGGGTATCTTTTGGGGTTCATTCTGCTGATATGTCCAAAATATCGTAGTCTTTTAGTGGCAATTCTCTGTCGATGATGGTCTCTTCCATGTTCAGTTGGGCTCGTATATGTGTATTTCGTATCCTGTCAAGTCTGGTCACGCCCATGATTCGTCTGAGGCATGCCATCTCAAAGGTGTGGAGTCTATTTTCATCTATCTTCTTCAATGTCCATGTTTCTGCCCCGTATAGTAGAATTGATAACACCAGGACTTTGTAGAGTTCTACTTTTGTTGAGCAGCGTACATCTTTACAGGTCCATATTTTGTTGAGAGCTTGGAATGCTCCTAGTGCCTTCCCAATGCGGTGTTGTACTTCATCAGTGCATGATCCTGTTTGGCTTATCGTTCCTCCCAGGTATGTGAACTTGTCCACTTGTTTGAGTTGTTTTCCATCGATGTTTATGTTCAGTCTTTGAGGTTGTTTGCTTATGGCTTGTATTTCTGTTTTGGAAATGTTGATTTTCAGTCCAAAGTTTGAACTGTTTTCATGTACTTGGTCCACTATTGTTTGCAGGTCTATCTCGTTGTCTGCTACTAGGACAATGTCGTCAGCAAATCGTAGGTTGTTGATGAGGTGTCCCTGTACCTGTACGCCAATCTTGGTGTCGTGTGTGGCGTACAGCATCACCACTTCGAGTAGAATGTTGAATAGCTGGGGGGACAGGACACAACCTTGACGAACACCAACAGTGGTTCTGAACCAGTCGGTCAGTTCGCCGTTTACTCTGACTGCGCTGTTAGATTGTTGGTAGAGTGCTCGGAGTAGGTTTATATATACTCCGCAAAAAAAGAAACTGGACACTTGTATGAGACCAAATATTTCGTATTCATTAACGATAAAATATATGATATTGTATATCAAATTAAAGATAAAATTACCCTCTTCAATATTCACATGAAATCAAGATGAAATCATTCATGCATGACTTGTCACGGTCAATTAACCACACCAAGGTCTGTTTTCAAAAATAGCAAAAATGGAACATCCACTCAACCATATAAATGTTGATAAGCGTAATCTAAAACGCTATATTTATGAGATGGCATAATTTTTCATTACAAATGTGACCTTTTCTATCTTCATCTCAATAAAGAGTATAAATGAAGACAAATTGTGAATGTTATAGGTGTTATTTTCATCCAAAAGTAACAAAATGGGGAATTCCATGGCAAAGCTTTATTAGTCAAAACCACAGTTTGTGCCTTTATTTCAGCATGAAAATGGTATAAATTCTTCTCAAGAATTCTACCGTAGTCCAAAGATCTTCAAAACCTGAAGTCACCCTTGGTCAAACAGTTGGGCAGTCTTTAATATGACATTTCTCTAGGTAAATATGGTTAAAATTGCAGGGGACACATGCAATAGACAAACTTCATGCCTCTATAAATACAGACCAGTATGATAATGCTTTCATAACCTGGCCCTGTTTTATTGACAAATTTGTATTTCCAGAGTTTGTTCATAACAATAAAGTTGAATAATGTCATAATTTACTTGCCCCGCTCATCTTGTTTTAAGTGAAACGCTTACTATCATTTCAGTCGAATGGTGTGGTCCTCCATTGTTTTGCTATTTTTGAAAACAGACCTTGCTATTGTTAATTGACCATGGCATTTCATGCATGAGCGATTACACCTTTAAGTTGTACCCTGCATGTAGAGGACTAAATTCCCTTTAATTTGATATATGATCATGTACACTTTATCGTACATTAATATGAAATATTTCAACTTATACAAGTGTCCAGTTTCTTTTTTTGCGGAGTATATTTCAATGAATAGCCAAAGAATTTCATTGCTTTCCATAGACCTTCCTGCCTTTTCAAAGTCGATAAAGCAGCAGAGAAGACTCTGGTTCTTTTCAAGGCGCTTTTCCATTATTTGTCTTAGAGTGAACAACTGGTCCATTGTGGATCGTCCTGGACGGAATCCAGCTTGTGCTTCGGACAGTACTTCTTCGGTTTTCTTCACGATCCTTTGCTGGAGAATAATGCTGAACACTTTGCCTGCATGACTGAGCAAGCTAATACCCCGGTAATTTCCACAATTGAGTTTATCCTTTTTCTTGTAAATTGGGGTTATTATGGCCTTTCCCCAGTCAGCCGGGAAGGTTTCTTCCTGCCATATTTTATTGCACAGAGTGTGGAGTATGTCAATGCCTGTTGATCCAGCAGCTTTAAGTTCCTCTCCTGTAACACAGTCGAATCCAGGTGCTTTTCCTTCTGTGAGTTTTCGAACAGCACTTTCAACTTCTTCTCGCAGGATGTCTGGGACTGGATCGAGGCTGGTCATCTGTGGTATGTTGGTAGCTTCTTCATTTGTTGGGTTCTGGTTGTTGTAGAGCAGATAATATTACATCTCAATTACATCTCAATTCCATCTCAAGGAAATAAAGGACGCTTAAACTTGTATTTAGTTTCTATGAGAGTTTGTTCAATTACAGATTTCTTTATTAACTGAAGTTTGTTTAAATGAGTAATATGATTGCTGTTATACTGTCATACTGTTAAAAGATGTTGAAGTACTGTAATATACTTTGCAACAATGTGAAAAAAGAATGTCCAGAACGATATGAACCAAATCAATCAATCAATCAATCAATCCATCCATCCATCCATCCATCCATCCATCCATCCATCCATCAATCAATCAATCAATCAATCAATCAATCAATCAATCAATCAATCAATCAATCAATCAATCAATCAATCAATCAATCAATCAATCAATCAATCAATCAATCAATCAACCAATCAACCAATCAATAGTGATGTGGCCACGTGGTATCTACTTGACAATTCTGAAAAATGATTAGTTGTGGTTCCTAAATTTAGGAACCAGTGCATTATAACACTGATTGCCCATTGAAGTAAAATTCATTCGGATGGGCATATCTCACATAACCTATTCCTTTAATTTTCGGTATTTGGACATTATTTGTTATGCTCTTTCTGAAAATGAAGTCCAAATTTGAAAATTCTAAAAAAGTTTTTTTATGACGTCATGGCTTCTGTACTCTATATTGCTCAATATTTAAAAAAATAGAATTGATAAAGCATAATTTTTTTTCTTTTTCAAATTAAGTGTTAATATTTTGTGGTTTTGTTTGTGTGTGGGTAATTTGAATTTTGCATTTGAATTTCATTGTTTGTTTATAATGTATATAATGTTGAATTTATGTAAATGGGCCATTCCAAGCAAACATTGACATAACCACTGATTTTTCAAATTCGTTGTACCATAACAAATTTGGTATCAAATGAAAGCTAAAAGATTGAACTTTCCAAAAATGTATTTTGTTTTTGAAAAAAAAAATTGTAAACTATTATTTTATTGTTAATATATAGCATAAATTAATTTTCAGTTATTTTCACAAAACATTCAATTAAATATTAAGCATAAAAGAACTGCGAAAAGGAGTTTTCATACAATTTTATTTCAGTGTTGATAGGATCATTGCTTCAATTTTTCAGATAAATATCAATTTCGTCATTTTCGCTCTTCGTTCCGCTTCAGTGACTGTCTCATTTACAATCATTAATATGTCACGGCGTTACACTAAAAACATATATTTTTAATATTTCTGGAAAAATATGAATGGGAATTAAATAATTTTTTGTTTTCTCTGTATTAGCCCATAGGGCTATAATATGCATGCTGAATAGCAGCATTATCTTTTACCACTTATTAATATAATCAATATCAATTTGGTCACGGCGTTACGTTTTGTGTAACGCCGTGACGCTACCTACTGGATTCCCATTGACATAACACAGTAGACATAATCAAATAGCGTAAGATATTTTTTGTAGGTATGCTTGGGCATTGCTCATGCTATAATTATATGAATAGGGTCAGTTGATAATGTTTCCATCTCAAAGTTACCCGAGTCATGTATGTGTATGGGTTGTATGTCCGTCTGTCTGTATGTGCATCTGTACATCAGTGTTCTTTTTTTTGCAATATCTCAAGAATCGTTGGATGGATTTCGTTCAAACTTTGTACAATCCATGTATTTAGAGGTACAGATTATTGGATATGATTTTGGTCCATGAGGTCAAAGGTCAAAGGTCACATAGCTAACAAATATGCAAAAATTATATTATTATCAAGATAGTTTGAGAATCCTTGAAGGATAACATGATAATAATACTGGTATGCGTCCAGTGAAGTATATGACCTGATTAGGGAATGGGGTCATGGGAGGTCATAGGTCAACAGGTCAAAATATTGTTGTTGTTTTTTGTTCTCACAATTAAGTTCCAGAATCAATGTTAGAAAGAGTACTGTAGGTAACAGACAATTTTCTGAAACTGTTTGGGGCACAGGTCAAAGGTCACTCGGATAATTACCAATTCAAAAACAAACATTTACTAACTCTGAAATCATGTTACATGAAACAAATCACTTGCAAATATGCACTGTGGAGACCAAAAATTAAACATTTGTATGTTATTTTGAGAAACAAGGTCAAAGGTCAGATGTCAAAGGTCTCATATTTCATTGTTACATTTAAGTATGTATTTTGGTTTTAATATTTGATGGTTCCATTAACTAACTTCTGAAATAGATAAGAATTTCAATTATGTCCTAAAAGATTTTTTGATCAATAGAGGGCGCTGTGCTGCAAATTTGTGTCATGCGGATGATCATTTAATAGCATCTTGGTTATATCACCCATTCATCTAGTTCTTTATTGATTCTGGATCACTACATTAAAATTATATCATATTATTCATCTCTTTAATATCTCCCATATATATAACATGTACAATTCAGAGGTCACAGCGTTACAGTCACGGTGTTACAGTGCATAGATACATTTATGATATCATATTTACTATGAGCATTGGATTTTTTCTACATTTTTATTTGGATGTTCTAGCTTGATGTCTAGTACAAAGAATCAATGTGACAAAAGTGCAAAATGTTCCTGTAGATCACAGAGTTTACTTAGTTTCTTAGCATGTAAGAAACCCATGTCTTTTTGCCGTCACGGCGTTACGGCAGATATTGATATTCATAATTAATAATTTATTGGGAATTTTGGTTTTCTTGCCTATTGTAAATTATTGGTAGGATAGTGGTTACAGATTCATACCAAAAGTTGGTTCTAGATATTTAGATTTTATGAGTTATTTGGACTTTCATTGTGAGAAACACCCTCTGACCGTCACGGCGTTTGCTTGGAATTGCCCAAATGTGATTTTTAATATTGTACAGACTTGCTCAGTGAACAAGAGCCACTGGCTGAAACAAGTTACCATGTAGTAAAACAAACAAAAAGACTCAAACTCAAACTCAAGCCTTCCATTCATTAGCTCTAATAAAGAAGATTACTTGTATGGCTGATTTCCCTAATATAGGGAATGTTTTACTGAGAACAGAACATACCAAAATCAGTAATATTGGTGGAGAAGTTTTTGTTCTGGAGTTAGTTTGTACAATAATGTGCTATCAGTGACGTAGCGTGTGTGTGTGTGTGGGGGGGGGGGGGGGGGGATCTCCTGGGCCCAAGCCCAGGTCTTCCATGCTTCTAGATCTATAGGTAATTCTGATACAACAAGGTATGTGAGAAACTCTAGTCTAGTTCTAAGTAAGTTTTTTGAATTTTGACAATGTTACTAAATCCCTTTAAAAACTGTTTTGCTTTTAATACAGATGTGACATGGTGAGGCAGTGGAGAGCGAACCACCATCATGAACATTTTAAGGTATGGCTTGACTGTCTCATTCATAAGCCTCTTTTGTATCAATTGCCAACCATTATTAGGCGAGTGTGTAGTATGTGCAGTCCAGAAATGATGATTATGCATTTGCTCTTTTGACAGATTGATGGTCGTTGGTCAATGATCGAATGTGCACTTGCTTTACTTGTCAACTTTAATAACAAATTACTCTTCTAGTTAGGTGGGCTGTACATCATACAGACCACCTCATAATTTCGTTAGAATTGCCTTTATTAGGTGGGCTGTACATCATACAGACCACCTCATAATTTCGTTAGAATTGCCTTTATTTATTTATTCTTTATTTTTCTTATTTCCAATCACTTTTTTGTTAGCAAGATAACTTGAAAATGGCTCAATCAAGTGCCTTGAAATTTGGCACACATATATATAGGCATATGGACAAAGCAAAATAAGGTTTTGAACCCTGACCTTGACTGATGACGTCATCTAGGCGCCATTTTGTAAAATTTTCTGAATATCTTCTCATGATCATATCTTCATAACGAAAAGTTGTTTCTCATTCATATTTATCATGATCAAGGTCAATATCCGTCCGGTCAATTTCAGGTCAAAAAACGCGCGCGCATGCGTACGTGCGCGCGTCAGCGCGCGCGCAAAATTTTAAAATGTTCAAAATCGTCGCAAATTCATTTTGGATACGTTTTAGGCCATTTTAAGCATTTTACGAAAAAACGCGCACACTCGCATGCGCGCGCGTTTTCGCGCGTACTGGCACTTTGCAACATAGAATCGCCGAATTTTCTCTGTTATCATATTTAGCCCATCTTTCCAAGCATTTTGATACCTTGTTCACCTTTTTCTGACTAGTAAAAACGCAATGAGCTTCCGTTCAAGAAACATGTCCGTGCGCGCGAGCTCTTGTAATACATAGCATATATGGGCAAAAACATGCCTATACAAAATTCATTGTAACTCTTCAGAATGGATGGGAACTCCCAAGTTTTTTTTCATATTTGGATAGATTATGAGTCGGAGATATGATTTCATGTCTCATTTGACCCTCAATTAACTCATGGCGTCATCATAATGGCCTCCGAACTCAAAATTTCAATTTGCATATTATGACGTCAGCATATTTTTGGAAAATTTATTGTATCTCTGTAAATATTGATCGATTTTCTTCCAAATTTTGATATGTTCTATCTGAGACAATTCTCTACAAATGTGATGATCACGATTTTTCATTTTGACAAAGGCATCATGGCGTATTTTTGCGATTTAAGGAGGTATGTCATTTTTTCACATTTTGCGTGTATTCTCTATGGGACATGACTTTTTTTCAAAACTGGATTCTACATTCCCGTCTTTCGCGACCAATATCTTCTTCGTTTTAGCTTCGTTTACGCTGAACTTCGAGTATGTTGTAGCTGAGACAATAAGCTATCTCAAATGAGCCCTTGATTATGTCTTTAATTTTAGTTCGACCAGCCCACCTATACTTGTTCTAAACAAGTATTACAATTCTAGTTTATTATTATTATTATTCTTTATTTTTCTTATTTCCAATCACTTTTTTGTTAGCAAGATAACTTGAAAATGGCTCAATCAAGTGCCTTGAAATTTGGCACACATATATATAGGCATATAGACAAAGCAAAATAAGGTTTTGAACCCTGACCTTGACTGATGACGTCATCTAGGCGCCATTTTGTAAAATTTTCTGAATATCTTCTCATGATCATATCTTCATAACGAAAAGTTGTTTCTCATTCATATTTATCATGATCAAGGTCAATATCCGTCCGGTCAATTTCAGGTCAAAAAACGCGCGCACATGCGTACGTGCGCGCGTCAGCGCGCGCGCAAAATTTTAAAATGTTCAAAATCGTCGCAAATTCATTTTGGATACGTTTTAGGCCATTTTAAGCATTTTACGAAAAAACGCGCACACGCGCATGCGCGCGCGTTTTCGCGCGTACTGGCATTTTGCAACATAGAATCGCCGAATTTTCTCTGTTATCATATTTAGCCCATCTTTCCAAGCATTTTGATACCTTGTTCACGTTTTTCTGACTAGTAAAAACGCAATGAGCTTCCGTTCAAGAAACATGTCCGTGCGCGCGAGCTCTTGTAATACATAGCATATATGGGCAAAAACATGCCTATACAAAATTCATTGTAACTCTTCAGAATGGATGGGAACTCCCAAGTTTTTTTTCATATTTGGATAGATTATGAGTCGGAGATATGATTTCATGTCTCATTTGATCCTCAATTAACTCATGGCGTCATCATAACGGCCTTCCAACTCAAAATTTCAATTAGCATATTATGACGTCAGCATATTTTTGGAAAATTGATTGTATCTCTGTAAATGTTGATCGATTTTCTTCCAAATTTTGATATGTTCTAGCTCAGACAATTTTCTACTAATGTAATAACCACAATTTTTCATTTTGACAAAGGCATCATGGCGTATTTTTGCGATTTAAGGAGGCATGTCATTTTTTAACATTTTGCGTGTATTCTCTATGGGACATGACTTTTTTTCAAAACTGGATTCTACATTCCCGTCTTTCGCGACCAATATCTTCTTCGTTTTAGCTTCGTTTACGCTGAACTTCGAGTATGTTGTAGCTGAGACAATAAGCTATCTCAAATGAGCCCTTGATTATGTCTTTAATTTTAGTTCGACCAGCCCACCTATACTTGTTCTAAACAAGTATTACAATTCTAGTTATTATTTATAATAATGATGATAATGATAATGATTATAATAATAATGACTATAATAATCATAGTTCTAAGTAATACTAATGATGATTTTAAAGGTCTTTACATTTCTTTGACTCGAAAACAATCTTACATAATGACTGTATATGATACAAAATATTGAAAGTCCACCATTGAAGTAAATTAGTTGTGATTAAAGAAAATTAATGAAAAATCAGTGAACATTTTTGTAAAATCAGTAATGATCGAAATAAGAAGGTTTTGACTGTTTGAACCCAAAAGAGTAATTAATTTTGTATCCGTTTGCTATACACCATGAGATATCTTCAAATGACCATACAAGATGCTCCTATAACTTTGCTGGTTCCATGTTCCATCCATGGTCCATATCAAGTTCCATGCATGGTCCTTCAGCAAGGCACTCCCCACCCAGGTGCAATATGGGTACTTGACATGAATGAGGGTGTGTAAAAGCATGAGTGCACTATGAAGTAGCTACACCTGCTGGAATGCTCCCCAGTGAGTGGAAAGAGTACACAATAAAGTGTGGAAGTGTATCTCATGGCTGAGTTATAAATAATGATATTAGATGCATGTCCCTCTGGGAGAACAGAGTGAAAAAGCAATGAAGAGGCTAACCTGGATAGGTTAATTCTGCAAAAGCCAAACTCGACTAACATTGTTGTACTAAAATTTCAATGAATTTCAAATAAATAAGCTTGTTTAGGGGTAACAAAATACAGATGAATGTAAATCAGATAACATTTGTTTGAAATAGGTCATTTCTTTGCTAGGAAAAAGACAAAATGTATCATTACTAACCCTTTGACTACAGGAACCAGGTGTTTTGTTTACAAAGTCTATAGGGATTTCAGAAACTTGAAGGGAACGGGTTAAGTAAACAAATAGACTTTGGTGGGGACCAGGGATAACATATTCCCATCTGTTTAAAGCCCAACACTAGTTTTGGGAAAGTAGCCAAAAGCATCTATATTGATCAATATTGTTGAATAAATATTTAAATAGGGCATGTGTGGTAAAATCCTTACCTAAGCATCGTTAAAGGGGACCACCAGGCAAAGAACAACACATTATTATGTTTTGGTACCGTTTTGTGATATCAAATAGATACCCAACATTTTGCAAAGGGTTGTGTAATTCATAAGCAAAGCAATTGATTTCCACCACTTACGGAACCACTACTATTTCCTGGTTCCATACGGGCCAACCATTCTGCGAGTGCGCCAATGCTATTTACGCGTACGTTTGTAGACAATTGATTCCCGGGCGATTCGTTCCCTCTGCACACATTAGTCTTCGCAATTCAGACCGCATGAACGCATGCTTTAGAATGGTGATGCGTTTTCCAATTATATATATTTTTTCTGGAAACATATTTTTGTGAACTTGTTGATGGAATGGAATACTAAAGATGTTACCTTTCTTTAATAAGAATATTATTTTTGGATGGTGGTAACCCTTTAAATACAGAAATATCGGGAGAAATCCAATACCCACTAGCGCTGGGCTGGAGATATCGACAAGTTGGGGACAAGCCCGTATAGCGAACACGTCGTGTAACGCATGCGGTAATTTGCACGTAGCATATGCGCGATTCTGCGTTGGCAGTATCAATCCGCAGTAGATCAATTTATAATTTTGAAAATATATCAATTAGTAGGCGGTTTCTTGGCCAAATTTGTATAATCCCCCTTATTAGTAAAATTATATTCTTTCACATGGTTGGTAATAATTTCAGCTTTTTTGTTACATTTGGTGATTAAAGTTCAATTTACCTTGTTTCTTTAATTTCAGCAAATGCTCAATCAGTGCATGGTGGACAACCGTCAAGTAGGCATCTCTGCATTGAAAAATGAGGAATTTCTCCTTGCTGCTAAGAGTTTTGCATTTGCCATTGGGATTTGCAACGAGATGAGAAGAGATGGGCATATGAACATGCAGCAAGATCTGAGGAGGCGAGACAATTTGTACATGTTACATGCTGAAGCAATGTTGAAATATGTGAGTACTGTTTTGATGGATTGCTTTTCATTTGCTCAATTTTATCTTTCTTCAATAGCAGTCTAGCTGTCAATATTACTATGGATCATTTATGGAGTGCATTTATGGATTTCAGTTCAAATTTTTAGTATAAATTTGTTTTTAAACATTATTGTTTTTTTTTACAAAAAAAACTCACAAACAATTGCTGCCTTTTTTCCCACTCATACATGTAGGTATCTTCTAGTCCATTTTCCTAATAAATTTACAAGAATAAATTCATCCAATAAAAATAAAAATCAGTTTTTGCCACTTTTAACCGAGGTTTTCATTATACTTTTTCCTTATTTTTCAGGGACTGGAATTCGGTAATCTAGAGTTTCTTGAAAGAGGATGGTCAAGTATACAAGAAGGTTCATATATTTATTTATTTGTTTGATATATGATGACATAAATGGTACCCTGGGGTACCAAATGAAAATCACCATTTTGTTTAATTATTTATTTATTTTTTAGGGCTGTACCCTGGGTCTAGCGTGAATACAAGCGCGCGCTGCACTGCATACACAATGCAATAGCTGTACTTCGGTTGGACACAAGATGGCGCTACACAATGCGGGATACCAGGGTACAACGGTACCCCGGGGTACTGCTTGTGTCATCATATGCTAAATTATTGTGATATTTTGCTTTGATTTGTGATATTTGAAGAAAAAAACAACACAATTGTACATTGCTGTTGTAGAAAACTCTCTTCCCCAATAGGGTACTTTATTCTTGTTTATTCTTGTTTATTTATTACACAGTCCTCGGTATAATTGTCATTCAAACTTGTTTTTAATGTTCCATTACAGTGGCCTTTATAGTTTTTAAAGATACAAACACAGGAGTATCCCTTTCCCATAACCCATTCCCTTCGAGATTCTGAAATCCCATCTAGGCTGTTTACATAGCCCACCAGGTTCATGTCGGCAAGCCGTTAATGTTTTACGTACTCCTTTAAATTATTCTATACTCTACAGTGTCTGATTGGATCCCGGGAAAGTATGCCCTGAAGCTTGTGTTCAATGTACAGATTGCCCTGCTGAATTTCCAGGGGCAGCCAGGCTCTGTGTGGCTGGAAAAGCTAAAGAGATACAGGGGAGTAATTGGAGACTTGGATCAGAGTCAACAGGTAAATATTAATAATCCTCATCTTTTCATATCATTATTACACAACTTCCTGCCAATGGTGGGCAAATCTGAGAGCTACGTCGATTGCCTCTTCGAGCTTCGATTGTGCACATTCCATGTACCAGATCACAACTAATTAAGCAGGTAGTCCATGGTCAGAAGGCCTTGTAGGCCCTTCCACTCACAATCTGCTGCGCCTTTGATAGATCACCAGTCCATCATGGTGAACTTCCATCTTTCCATGCCTGTTAAAAGTCTATTGAGGCTACGCCAAGTCTGAATCCTGCTGGCAGTTTCTCTGATGGCTGCATAGGCATACGTTAGTCTCTTGTCTAACACTCAAACCCATCCACCTCTATATAAAGACCACCTGTCTATAGAGACCACTAATCTTGACTCCTTTGAATAACAGTTTAGATGTACATAACCACCTGCTGATAAAGACCACCTTTCTCTTAGGGTGGTCTTTATAGAAGGTTTGTTTGTAATACCGAGCATGGTGGCTTAGCTTCTTTATTAGCTCAATTTCATGTTAAAATAAATAAGTTTGGTACGCAACCTCTCAAAAATATTCTGAAATTACTAGGCTCATAGATACTCTAATCCCAATTCAATGAGTCATTTCAAAGCATTGCATACCCCAAGTTCACAAAACCCTACTAGCTTTAAAGGGACTTAGTAACATTGTCCCAAATCCTCAAAATAAATTTTAATTCTAGCGGTTCCATTATACCTTGTTGTATTCGTATTAACAATAAAATCATGGGACCGGTTTCGGTTTTTCAAATTTCCCTTTCGTTACAAAGATATGTACGATTGAAGTATTCAGATAAGAAAAACTCCCCCGGAGTTTTTCTTACCGTGTACAAAGTGAGTGCAGTGAGTCAGTGAATATCACTTTGCATTTTCGCTCATTACTTGACCATGCAATGTCCATTTGACTTGAAATGTTCACACAATACCCTGTGGACATATGAGATAACAACAATATACATTGCATCAACCCTTCATCACTTTTTGCACATGTCAACAAAGTTACTAGATCCCTTTAAATGGTTCCATGTGTTTGTGCTGCTATTAGTCTATTTTTAGAATATTTTTAGAAATCAGCTTATCAAATACATTTATTTTGAATTGAATTGAACTTTATTTTCCACATCTTCATATTTCCTTAATGTTTTGATTGATTAATTACTCATAAATTTGCCAGGTTTAGGATTCTGGTTGATAGCTGTCATTAAAACCATTCAATTTTGTCAGAAATGTAAAAAAAAACAACATAATGATTGCACGCAAACAATTATAGAGCAATTTCTCTTTTCAATAATACAATAATATCATAATAATGTTACGTGGTAATCTTTTTGTTTTGCTCCATTAAAAACATAGGTACTTGTAAAAAGAGGAATGTGTGATTCCCCGATCCTTTGTTAGAGAGTAGGCAATATTATTGTTATTGACAAGTCCTTTGCTGGGGAAAACCCAAAGCCACAGGCAACTGCAAAAGAAAGAATGAATGGCCTAACCCTATTACCAGGCCGGGTGGATTCCCCCCACCCCCCCCCCCACCCCCCCGAGATCTCGGCCGCCACAAAATTTGGCACACAGATAGTTTCGACGTAATCTACAAGATTGCATTGTTATTTTTTTGAAAAAAATCAATTTCTAATTATGAAAATTTATGCAAAAATCCCCTCTGTGTCTATAAATCACTAAATATGGCTCAGAATATGCTAATTTTGTGCATGAATATTCTAAATGACTTAATTAACAGGTTTTCAACATTAAAAATTGCAACAGCCAAAAAATTCCTTATGTATTTCTTTGTTTTCAGAATTTCTTATGTATTTCTTTGTTTTTTTACTTTTGTTTTTATTGTATTTTTCGATGGAATAAATTATTAACCATTATTCAGCAATTTCTAACCCAAAAATAATGAAGGTTTTGTCTATTCTAGGAGAAAATCAATTTCCATAGGATTTGTACACAAATCACAAAATTTAGCGATTTTCGGGCCAACGCTCACTTACAAAAGGTCACATGACTTTAGAACGGTATACCCGGTCGTCGCAAATTTGGTCTCAAAAGTTGCGCAAGATTTCAATGAAAAAACTCATGAAGTCCCGCGGCAATATACCTGCGCGCGTTGTGGAATTATTGCACGAAAAGTCGAGGGGGGGGGGGTGGATTCCACCCCCCCCCCCCCCGCCCCCCCGGCCTGGTTAGGGTTAAAGGGGTACTGCAGTTGTGGTAAGGCTGAGCTTTAGTAAAAAGCCTGTTATTCAAAAAGAGCCATTAAAACACAAGAGGGTGCTCTCTAAAAAAGCATTGGTTTCAACCATTTTTCATATAAAATTATATTATGCATGTGATGTTTTGTTGAAATGATGATTGAATAGAGAGATCATCAACAACTATTTTAAAACCTCTTCTGAAAGTTTTTGAAAAAATGTAAGCATTTTTGTAAAAAAATCATCGAATATATCTGGGCCTCAGATTTATTACGATTGGATATATTTAATGATATTTCAGCTGTTTCTGAACCGATTTTGATCAAATAAAGTTTATTCTGCCATTAAAATTGTATGCTCTTTCAAATTTTACACTCAGTTTGTCATTATCTCACAAAAATTATTTTGTGCAGCGCCCTCTATACCAAAACTGATCTACCCCTTTAATACTAGTTTTATGTAGTTTGTTCAGTGAGGTGTGACGTGACGTGTATAAGTATGCTGAACTATACTTCATAGCAGACTTCCGGTTGCTCTATTATAATGTTGTTAACTGGCGGTGGAAGGAATAGCACGGAATGTTACGTCCCGAGGGATTTTAAATGCTATTGAGGGAAGAGTATTATAAGAGTAAATAAATGATCCAATTGTACTGAAAATTGCTGATTTTTGTTTTTTTCTTCTTCTTTTGTTCGCTGCCCGCGAGATAAATGATTTTATACGTGTCACATGCATGTACAAGTAACACGGTACGGATTTAGCGTACGATACGCCGGTATGTACAAGTAACACGGTACGGATTTAGCATACGATACGCCGGTATGTACACGTTTAATACGGTATGTGTACATTTTGTATCATAAACAATTGCCATGTAATAGTGCCATGTACTATCAAAAAATATTACATGGCAGCTCATGTACTGTATTTACTAAGTCAGGTGATAAATCTTATTAGTCAATACCCCAGCACAGACATGCACCTACATGATAGGTGCTCAAGAGTATATTGCATGTTCTTGGTGAATTTTTGATCGTTTAACCCTATCAAGCCCAAGGGGGGGGGGGGGGGGCTCCTACACAATGACTATTTTTTGTAGATAATTTATGGAGGTCGCAAAGTTGTATTTTTCAATTATGATATTTATTATTTAACGTTTTGTTACATATATAGTTACATGTTTGCTATGATATATGAAATTATATGATGAAATTCCCTCATAAAATATTCTTGTGTTCACATTAATGAGGGAGACTATTCCCTCTGAAAAATAAAATTGGTGACAGGCATTTTATTTGTATAACACAATTGTTAGAAACTCTTGAAATACATGTACATGTAACAAGTCGAACGAGGAGTAATAATCCGTAAATGCCTTTCACAGCCCAATAGTTTCCACATTTGATTACTAAATGCAGTAAAAGCATTGTTTTATATCATGTATAAATGAAGATGTGAAAGTGTCGGCTTTCCAATCCAGAGACCCTGGGGTGTTTCACAACGATTCAAAGTGGAACTCAGATTCTATTAGTTGAACTTAAGATTATGGTAGGCCATTTGTAGACTTGGAATCAATTATTCAAAAGCAAACAAACTCAATTATTTGAGACTTCTAACAAAAAATTACATCAACAACTTCAAGGCTCCTTGATAATAACAAATATTACTGTTTTCATCAAAGTTTATACCTTTTAAAGAGACTAAGTAACATTGTCCCAATCCTCAAAATCCAATTGGAATTCTAGTGGTTACCTCATACCTTGTTTATTCATATTAACAATAAAAACATTGGACAGCTTTTGTTTTTTCAAATGTCCATTTCATTGAAAAGATATTTACGATTGAAGTGTTCGGATTTGTAATTATATACAGTACCTTTTCATCTGTGTACAAAGTAAGTGCAAAGAGTAAGTGAATATCACTTTGCATTTTCGCTCATTTCTCGGTCAGATAACATCCATTTTACTTGAAATTTTCACATTACTTTCCAGACATATCGGATCACACCAATACACATTTCAATAACCATGCACACTGTTCGCACTTGTCAACAAAGTTACTAGATCCCGAAGAACTGTTTAAATTTTTTTACAAAGAATCCAATGGCTTTCCATAATAGTTGGGTCAAACGTAGAGTTAAGTTCAACTTTCAATCTTTGTAAAACTCCCCTCCTTTCTCCCCCCTCCCCCTGGAATTGAGTCCTTGCAGAGACAATTTTGTCAGCCACAGCTTTTTGTTGTCGTTAAGAAACCAAGGGAAAAGCATGAAAACGACCCTTTGATTTATTCCTATCCCAATCATTCATGACTATATTCCTTGCAGTTTTATTAGGATCGTATTAAAAATTGTATTGTTAATATGGTAATAACTGTTCTCCTTACCAACAGGCATTAGTCAGTGGGTATTTGAAAGGTGGTCTGAGGGTGTTGGTAGAGACACTGGATGGCATCATTGGGCAGGTACAACAAGAAGAGGAGGATTGCAATAGGCTGGATGAGTCATGGATTCCTCCTCAAAACCTACGTGCAGCTACCAAACAGACATCTACCCGGACTAAAACACAAGTATGTGTAGTATGTGCAATCCCAATTAGCATATCTATATATCTATCTAGAGAACAAATATAACATATAATTAATACAGGTTTTTATGGTAACATGAATATTTGGTTTGATTAATGTTTTCAAAAATGTGTTTTGATGCACTCAACAGCGATACTGCTGCATAATTGTATCATGGCATAGTTGGTTACCCAATGCAAGACATACTATCACTGCACAAATACAATACAAACTCATGATATACTAAAATATATTTTAAAGAAGATGGTGATTTTTAAGTTAATTGATTTGCAGTTTTTTAAGCAATACATAATGTTTCTTTCACTAGAAGAAGAAAAAGAAGTCTAGACGACATGGGAAACAAGCCAGAGGAGCATGTGGTAATGATAGTGCCATGGCTCAACTGAACGCTGACCCTCCTCCACAAGGGGCTGTTGGCCATCGACATCAACGAGGCAGACATCATCAGCATCATCAAACTTGTCAAAGAGAGGTCAGAATGACACACGTCCGAAGAAGCCAACCCAAGGACGAAGAGATCAGAAGTCTGCAAGGGCTGCTCCTGCAGACACCAGGAAGTCCCTGCCTCTTGGTCTTGGAGACCAGGACACTTCTGCAGGAGGAGGGCGTGATACAGGATGCCCACTAATGCAAGCCAGAGAACACCCAGATTTCCTGTCCGTTACCACCAATAGAGCCCCTTACGGTGCCACAAAACCGAAGCCCAGTAGGCAGCCATCAGTAAACCCACCGGTGAGCCAATCCTCACATGAAGCGTCAGCTAGGAAGAGGTCTCCAGGGGACGAGGCGAAGGTGAAGGCTGTCCAGCAATTGTCTCATGCCAGTCGGGGAGAGTTCCTCGTCCTCTGTAAGAAGTGTTTCAGTGGCCGGCCCCAGAAGATCAGCCCCGCAAAGAAGTCCAAACGTAGTGTCTGCTCCTCAACGGATCATCACCCCATGCGTGGCAATGAGTGCCTAGTTCATTACAGGCCAGGTGAATGCTACACCAAGATTCGAGAGCGGCCCTACGAGAGCATGTACAAGCCGGTCAGTGTGTGCTGGCACCTTGGAAAACCTCGTGGCTGCGATAGGGGAGACTCCTGCCAGTTTGCCCACAGTGATGTGGAGAAGGATCTCTGGTGGCTGGAAGCAAAGCAGAATATAAAGAGAGCGGAACTGCTGGACATCTGTAAGGAGCTGATGACCAGACGACCTTCCAACCAACCCTTGACTTCCTCCAGTCCATCTGCTGACTTACCAAAAGGAGCAATTGCTGAACGTCATGTATCACACAGCCATCATGCCTGGTCAACTGCTGCAAAGGCAAACAGAACAGATCAGTCGATGGATGCAGGGATGTCTTCAGCAGCTTTCGTGACCAATGACATGCCTCAACACCTACATGCAGCTTCCAAAGAACCCTTCAAACACATCCTCAAGGTGATTATTTATATTGCATTATTTGTATACTGGACGCATTGGCCCGGATTCACAAAGGAGGTTGGTGTAAAAATAACCATGTTATAAATCATGGTCTACATCTATGGAGTGCCGCTCGCAGACAAGTAAAATTGAGTAAACAAGTAAATTTATAATGATATGACTGTTAGTGCTTGCTAACTGGCAAATTTCACCATCTGAGAAAAAAACCTTTATTTGGTGCCATTAGTAAATGTGTAGCATCAACATTGTTAACAAGTAAACAAGTTTACATTCTTTCTCCATCAGTTTACAAATGGTACTCCATAGATGTAGACCATGGTTTAAATCCTCCTTTGTAAATTCCAGCCAATATGTTTTGGAATTGTCTTGTCTGTCCATCCATTATTTTTGTTTTCTTTCTGCATCTTTTAAAACATTACACATACAGATACAAAGATATTATTTAAAATCATTTTTTAAAACTTAATATCGTTAATATAATGAGTGACACACTCACACAAGATTTGGATTGGTTCACAAGACAGAGTGCTGCACTCTCAAATACTAATGTAAAAAATCAACTGAAATATAACGTCCGATTTTCTAGATGGCTTGTGAGCGCTGCTTCAACATAAATCATTCTGAGGTTCAGGAACGCGATCCCAAGAAGCCGTCATACTGCACGGGGCGATCTAGACACACATGGGGGGTGCACATCATAGCAGTGGTACGTTCTTCAGATGGCAAGCAGTGGTTGAGGGTGAAATCCCGTCATCGTCGACTTCGACCGGACGTCAAGCTGATGCTGTGCCATTTTGAAAACAAATGCAAGAGAGAGTTCTTTGGAAGTCAGTGCATGTTTCCGCATTGCATGGAAGAGTTGCACCTGTGGAACTATCAAAGGCACTACGAATGTGAGTGCTCGATTCAATACCTACATGTAATTGCTACAGAGTTGATATTTTGGGCAGGGAACTCTAGCAGATTGATGTATTTCAATAGAAGAACATGAATAGGAAGAATGATCAGTGCATGTTTTAGCAAAATAAGAAATTCATGACTGTGTGATATGCACTGAATTCCAATTGTTATGATGTCATTCAAAATTACTGCAGTCCTTTGTCTTGTGCCTGTGTTGCTGGTGCAGGCAATTTGTCATATGTGTTTTATTTGCTTTAAAATATCTTATTTTATTCTTAAAACTATTTAAGATTCAAGCTCATTGACATATGCTTTTTCTGTGGGGGGGGGGGGGGAAACTGGACATGTACAACAAATGATGAGTAAATCATATTGACATCACAGAAAAATTGCTTAACAAAATGAAATGAGAAACAAATATTTTGTTAGACAAAGTTTTGAAGTATAAATAGACTTTTCATTCATCCAGCTAAAGTGATATCATTGTTTATTGTGCCTTGTGTTCTACAGTGACCAACATTGAGCAAGTTATCAAGATACAGGAGCAATGTCGAGTGAAAAGGACTGTCCCCCAACAGCAATCAGCAGAGGACCTTGAGAAAGATGAGAGCCGATTTGTCTGCTCCGACTGTGGTCTCTCATTCAGGACTGAAACGGCCTACGAGACCCACGTACTGTCCCTGGAACACAAGGCCAGGATCTTGTCTGACTCGGAGATAGTCTGGCACCACCGCGACCCTGGCCAGTTTGAACTCTGCAGAGGGTAAAGTTATTTTGATATATTTAACGGGGACCACCAGGCAAAGAACAACACATAATTATATGTTATGGTTCCATTTTGTGATATCAAATAGATACCCAACATTTTGCAAAGGGTTGTGTAATTCATAAACAAAGCAATTAATTACCACCACTTTATTACAGAACCACTGTTATTTCCTGGTTCTGTATGGGCCAAACATTTGCAAGTGCGCCAATGCTATTCACGCATACGTTTGGAGACAATAGAATCTCAGACGATTTGTTCGCTCTGGACAATGTAGTCTTCGTACATGCAACCCATTAACGCATGCTTTAGAATGGTGATGCGTTTTCCAATTATATATGTTTTTTTCTGAAAACTTATTTTTGTGAACTTGTTGATGGAATGGTTTACTAAAGATGTTACCTTTCATTTATAAAAATATTATTTTTGGGTGGTACGTGGTACCCTTTAATGTTTGTTTATAATTCCATCAAAATCAGATTTTGTGAAACTAAAATAATAGTTCATTGCAAGAAACAAAATAATACAAAGCACATTAATGCTTTATTCTTGAATTCTTGTGAGTGTCTTGTGATGTATAATTTCCTTCATTTAGTACTATCTCTTACAAAGCTACTTAAATCATCTTTTTCAGGCATATCGCAAACCAGTGCGCATTTTCCAGGATGAGTGCATGGGGAGAAGAATGAGTGTGCGTTTGCCCACAGCAAGGAGAAGCTTGACAAGTGGCGTGTTTCGGACTTAATATCATTTTATTTGTATGCCAGTAGATTTCTATTGAAAGTAATGTACATGTATAATTTCCTACTATTAATGTCGCAAATCTACTTTACCTAATTGTGTTTGTCCATGCAGGCATGTCACAAACCAGTGCGCATTCTCAGGAATGACCGGGGAACAGAACGAGTGTGCGTTTGCTCACAGCAAGGAGGAACTTGACGAGTGGCGGCGGCGCTCAGAATACCGCGACATGAAGCTGCGCAAGGCACGGGAGGAGAGGCTGTTTTCCTGGTTGGACCAACTTGTGTATGAGAGGGCTGAGTCAAATGAACCTGAAGCTGTAGTAAGGATGATTTATGGAAATACATTTCATTAGCCCAATCCATGAGAATTTCTGGTACTTTAATGCAACTATTTCGCTTCTGGTGGTTTCTTGTATGGAAACATTTTAACAAGGTTCCACCCGATGAAGTACAGCAGCAACGTACAAAACATTTTGAGTTTCCACTCAAGAAGCCAACAGACACAAATATTTGAATTAACTTCGTCCACACTCTTTTACAGTATTTATGTAAATAAATCTATTTCGGCTGCCAGAATTCCTTGAGTTTGGAAAATTAATTAAAAGAATATAAATTTTAAAAACACATCTTAACTACAAGCGCATGTGTTACAAAAGCTGTTTTTCCTTCTTATAAAATCATTTTCAAAGATTTAAGAAACCAATTTATAGCATTGCCTGCAAACAAATCAATTTCCTCTCATTATTTCTGTGTTTATCCCAAGATCAAAGAAGAGGTGTTTGGAATAGAAACAGACTGCAGCCGAGATCCAGAACTCAGGCTTGGAAGCCCTCCGGGAGACGGGGAAATCCAGTGGTTAATCACAGTGCACTCGGACAGTGAGGTACGTTTTTTTTACAAAATGTTCTCTTTATTACGCAATGCCATCAACCTGATACGCAATATTGGTAATTAAAGCATTACATATGGATTTGTTTCAGCGAATTTGAACGCTAAGAAAATCTATTGAATTACAGAGCATTCACTAAATTATTGGGAACACGCAGTGTAGCCCGTCACCTTGTAATGACCTTGGGAACATGCCTAGAAAAGCTAGGGCACGAGGACGCGTCCATTGTTCTGGAAAGGGGGTAAACGACCGTTTGGTGTAAACGCGCAATGAAAATGTCTAATTCTAGGTCGTTAAAGTAAGTCTACAAATTAATATTTGTTGTTAATAAATCTCACTTAAGCGAGACAAAACCACAGTCCTTATGTAACAAATGTGTGAGTTAACGATATTGCTTCCTCACGCACGCACGTACATTGCACACTCCTATTTGGTATTAATGGAGCATGCCGGCATTTTCCATAGATCGTATGATCGATTTGATGTTTTTGACATTAATATACTGCATTTATTGCTAAAAAATTATCCACATTCATGTAAGGTACATTCATTGTCAATTAATATACTTGGGGTAATTGAGGTAAAATAGCTACCTAAAACAGCACTCAAATGGCATCGTTTTCAGAAGGTTGTTGCTCCATTTTGTGTATAAACAAATACACCTTGATGAGTGTGTGCGCTATCAAGCCAAAATTTGATATAATTTTTTATTGAAAGCTTGATTTTATGTCAAATATGACAGGAGGATATTTGTATCCAATAATAATAAAATTGTTATTTATGGAAATTCTCCTGTATTTTCCACAGCCAGTACTTCATTTTTGTTAGCTATAATCTATTTTATTAATACGGTAAGCTTCAACACCCCGAATTGCCTCCCACACGGGCGCGCCTCCCCCGAGAATCGAAGGGTATACGTTTTGCGGAGGACGTAGAGGTATTCCCGAGTCGCCCCCGCCCCGTGGTCATCGTCCAGATCAAAGAAAAGGGAGGCTGCACAATTCCTGTTGCCTGTTTAAGCCGCCGAGCATTGACTAACGATTTACCGCCGCAACTTTGTTTGACGAATATAAAACAGAGTTGATAAAGCAAGATATACTGTATATTGAGAAACAGTTGTTAAGTTTACAAGTTGCAAAATTACCCTGGTTTAGATAAATATAAATATTATTATTACGCAAATGTTTACAAGTTGCAAAATTACCCCGGTTTAGATAAATATAAATATTATTATTACGCAAATGGTCGATATGATCTGTAGGTTTAAACAAGAATATGACAAACATATACCAGGGGATAATACTAAATTTGGAAATCAAACTTCTAGGAAAGAATCCCGCCGATTTGGAGATGGTGGAAAAAGGTGATCAAAATGGCTGCCATCATCCACAAACTGTCCGTTAGCGACAGCTTTGTTGCCATTTTTATTGCATGCACTAAGTTTATATGCATGATCGTACGCGCGCGCGCGATATATATATGCACCAGTAGTACAGTACACGTCGCCTATATATTCGCGTCGATATAGTTCGATCAGCTCAGTCACTCAGTTGGTGTTTATTTTTCTATCGCTCAAGTTATCCTACGGGTGAAATTATTGTGATATTTGTCACTTGTTTTGTTGTATCATATTTTTTTACACCAGTGACACTAAAAGTTGTAGGAGGATTCAGGTGACAAACTAGAATTTTGTTAGCAGTTTTGCTACGTACGTAAGAGCACGTAACTGTACTGCTGGTGCATATCGCGCGCGCGCGTACGTACGATCATGCATACTTAGTGAATGTAATAAAAATGGCAACAAAGCTGTCGCTAACGGACAGTATCCACAATAACCTTGAATGATATTAGGCATTCAATGCTGAACAAAACGTGGTTTATGGGGTTTTATTGGGTGAGAAATTCAAATTTGATATCGTACCAATGATCACACCTTCCCAGGATGAAATTCCAGTTGAAATTCTAATTGGTACCCATTGAAACCAATAGGTACCCATTGGAATTCTAATTGGTTGGCATTGGTTTCAATTGGTACCCATTGATTTCAATTGGTACCCATTGATTTCAATTTTCTGATCTCTTTGATTTTATGTTGCACCCTTCAGAAGCCATTGAAGAGGGTGGGTCTGTTGTACGATCAACACCGCCCTCGTTTCTTCCTGTCGGAGCCGAGCAACGAGCCATTCCCGCAGACCTGCCCAGGCTGGATGCTGAGACGGGAGAACAATACAGACGACTACCGCATCACTGTCAACTTCCGTGCTGCTGGGTGCGGTCACTTCCAACAGTGGCTGGTCTTTGACTTCGGTAAGTTTAATAATAGTAATAATTATTATTATTCCTTCTACCTGGCAACTACATGTAAGATGTATAGGTAATTAATGCCTACCCAGATACAAAATAGTTATTGACTTAAAACAATATGTGTTGCCCTATTAAAGCTACATTGATCTTCCTAAAGAAAGTTAGATTAAAACTACTCTAAAAGCTAGTGGGGTTTTGTGAATGAGGGCCCAGAGTTTCTGTAACTCTTAAAGGCCAATGCAACTCTAGAATAGAGTTTATCCTACTTTGTACATTGTAATATGCTTGTTTATTTTGCATAACATTACCCCGACTCAGATTTCTGCTTTCAAAGAAATATGTGAAAATACTATCGGGTACACCACTATTCACGCGAACGCTGGATGCCACCATTGTTAGGTCTGCATACTCCACTAGCATGTGATCAATCAATGATGCATTCCTGCACATAACTACCATTGTTTGAATACTTGTAGACGCTTTGATGAGTCTGCAAATCTTTTTGTTCGGCCATCCGCACAGTTGTCAGAATTTGGGAAGCATGTCAGGTAGTTACACGAACATGGCCGCTCCCGTCATCTTTTGCCGCCGTAACAATTAGTCAAATTTGGGTATGTTCACAGAAGGATATCATGGGATTAGGATTAGGTGATGGGTGATGGAATTCGACATCACTGGATGTATTCGGCACATCCACAGACGGACTGGGTGTGTCCTTGGATCGTGGTTCGTTGTCAAAGTGGACTCGCCTAGGTTCGACATCGTCGAGGTGACGTCGATTTCTGCGCAAGACACCTCCATTTGGCGTCTCAATGAGGTAAGACCGTGGTTCCCGACACTGCTCACGAACTGTAGCTGGGAACCAGTGTTCTGTCTTGTGGTCCTGGACTCTGACGAGTTAGCCTGGTGTGAGAGGTCGCAGGTTAAGAGCAGTCTTGTCATGATGGAACTACTGTGTATCTTGTCTTCGCTGCATACGATGGTAGACTTCATCGCGAGCCGGAGCACGGTTGCGGATCCTTGTTGGAAGGTTGTCTTTCATCTTCCTGCCGTGTAGAAGCTCTGCCGGGCTAGGAATCTGGCTGTCAATGGGGGTGGCACGGATGCAAAGAAGTGCCATGTTGGGATCAATGTTACTCGCTTTGGCTTTCTTGAGCACGTTCTTCACCGTATGGATGCTATGCTCGATGAAGCCATTGGACTGCGGGTAGTGCGGTGAAGAAGTGACATGGCAGAATCCCCCTGTGTACTGAAGTCCTTGTACACTGCTGAGCCGTACTGTCTGCCATTGTCACTGATGACGCGATCTGGAACTCCTTGTTCGGCGAATATCTGCTTAGTCGCGGTGACTACAGCTGCGCTCGTGCATTCTCTCGGCAACTTACGAATGAAGGGGAATTTGAAATAGTAGTCGCAGATGATCAGGAAGTTGTCTCCTTCAAAATAGAAGAGATCGGTACCAACCACTTGCCAAGGTCGACTGGGAACCTCGTGTCGCAATAGGCACTCATAGGGATTGGAGGGCCTGTAAGTCCTGCAAACTGAACAGTTCGCTGCCGTCGCCTCAATGTCTTGGTTGATGGAAGGCCAGTAGACTGCGCCTTTGGCCCGTAGTCGCATCTTCTCTGTGCCCTGGTGCCCTTCATGTAATTTGGACATGATGTAGGATCGCATATGTCCGGGAATAACGATGGATTCTCCCTTCAAGATCAGGCCATCCTCTACTGACAACTCATCTCTAAATGGCCAGAACGACTGTAACAGTTTTGGAACATCACGTCTCTGTTCCGGCCAGCCATGGACGATCACGTCGTGCAGGGCTGCAAGATACGGATCATTGGAAGTCTCCTGTTGCAGCTGGCTGAGACGATCAGGGGAGAATTTGACGAAGTGTATCATGAGATCGAGTTCAATATGGTCATTGTCCTTGACGGGCGAGCGTGACAGGCAGTCTGCCACTTGGACATCTTTTCCTGGGCAGTACTTGATTCTCATGTCGTATGGCTGCAAACGCATTATCATCCTTTGGAGGCGAGGGGGTGCAGCTGTGAGAGACTTGCGGAGAATCATTTCTAAATGCTTGTGGTCTGAATGGACAATGAACTGCCTGCCGTATACGTATGTGAGGAATCTTTCACATCCGAAGACCACCGCGACAAGCTCCCGTTAGATATTTGCATACCGCTTCTCTGTATCACTGAGCGATTTTGATGCGTATGCGATTGGCTTATTGTCTTGCATCAGGGTAGCACCTAAACCATGCATCGACACATCAACTTGGATCGATGTGTTCTTCGTGCTGTCAAAGTACGCGAGTGTTGCATCCTTGCAAATTCGGTTGCGTAGATCGTCAAAAGCACGCTTGTGTGACAGTGCCCATCTGAAGACCGCTTCTTCCTTTAGTAGCTTAGGAATGAAGGAGCTGAGAAAAGTCACCATCCCCATGAACTCGCGAAGCTGAGTCTTGTTCTCTGGTGGTGCCATCGACTTGATTGAGTCCACCTTCTTGGGATCTGGGTGGACCCCTTGTGCGTCATATACTTGACCAAAGAATTCAATCCTTGGAGCCTTGATCAAGCATTTATGGCTGTTGAACTGCAGACCACGCTCATTAGCGACGCGCATCAGGCCATGGAGGTTCCTGGCATGTTCCGCTTCAGTTGCCCCAAAGACAATGATGTCATCTGGGATTCCTATGACGCCACTGCAGCCTTCCAGAATCTGGTCCATTCTCTGCTGGAAGAAGTCCTGTGACACAGATAACCCAAAAGGCATCCGGGTGTACCTGTATCGACCAAACGGGCTGTTAAAGGTCGTCAAGAATGAGCTCTCCTGGTCCAACTTGATAGACCAATATCCACTCTTGGCGTCGAGCTTGCTGAAGTACCGAGATCCTGCTAGCTTGTGAGAGATCTCTTCTGTCGTGATTGTGCGATAGTGACAAAGCTGTATAGCTTGATTCAGTTCTTTTGGGTCCAGGCAGACTCTCAGGCTTCCGTTTCCCTTGCGGCAATAACCATACCGTTGACCCACGGTGTCGGTTCCGTAACCTTTGTGATCTCTCCTTGTGCTTCTATACTGTCTAGTTCCCGCTTGAGTTCATCATGGATGTGGATTTGACAGCGGTGTGGAGCATGAATCACAGGCTGAATGTCTGGCTTGAGGGTGATGTGGCATTCACCTTCAAACTCTCCGATATGATCAAACTGCCTGGGGTATTGTCGGATCAGGTCCTCCGTTGAATTCAGATCTGTCGAAGTAGTGCGCTTGATGTTGCTGATGTTCGTGTGCATTGTTACCAGCTTCAGTTGCACTGATGTTTTCAGTCCTATGATGGCAAGTCCCTCGGATTCAACTACGTAGAACACATCCATGGACCATGGAGAATTGTTGTACCTGCAGGGGAGCACTACCGACCCATAATGCTTGATCTGTGTTCCGTTGTATGCCGTCAGCTTGGCATTAGTGTTGCGTACGAAACTAGGCTCAGGAAACCCATCGGCTGTGAGATGATTTGGATACATCCCGCGAAACATGCGTAAGGGCAAAGTGTTCCCTTCGGCACCTGTATCAACCTTTAACCGAATTCGGCTGTCCTCTGCCCTTCAAACTTGATTTCAACATACGTCATTGCAGAATCAGATCTGTCATCTTTGTCCACAGCACTTATCTCTTCAAAACTCAGAGCATCGAATACCTCCTCAAGTTGGGCAGTATGCGTGGTGTCGTCAATGGAATCCACTCTCTGGTGCTGCTGATTTCTATGTGAGTTTCGTTGCTGAGGTGGAGGGCCATGACGGGTAGGACAATTGGCTGGTTGCTTTGAAACGGACCACGACCGACAGAACTTCTGCCAATGATTTTGCTTGCCACATTTCTTGCACGCGGTACCAAAAGCTGGACAAATGCGATGTGGCTGTCGAGGATGATGGCGTTCACAGCTCTGACATGCACTTTGCTGAGGACGGGCTGCTATTGTATCAACCACTTTGTTGTCTGGTTGCATGCGGGCTAGCTGTGCCATATGAGTTTGTGATGCTTCGTAAGTTCTCGCACTTTCCAGTGCGTTTTCCAGTGTCAGGGATTTGTCTTTCCCCAACAAGTCCTTCTGTATGTCAGTGTACCTTGTACCAGCGATGAACTGCTCAATAACACGCTCTTGGAACTCCATATCATCACGGAAATCACAGGTGTATGCATGCAGCTTCAGGCGCGACATGAAATCATTCGCAGTTTCTCTCTCCTGCTGAACAAATTTCTGGAGATACAGTCTGGCCACTCGGAAGTTGGTTTTTGGCAGAAGTTGGCTCTCAAACTTGCTCCATACCACTGCAGGATCCTTCTTTTTTTCCTCAGAAAGGCACCATGAGTTGTAGAGCTTGAGTCCAGTTGCCCCAGCAAACAACAAAACGTGGTCAACTTGCTTGGTTTCAACAACATTCTTCACAGAGAAATAAAGTTCACATTGTTGGTGAAAAATGTTCATAGCACTCGCCCTATCTGGGTCATTCCAGTCCATACGAGGTGTAATTGACTCAGTCATTGTTCACTCTCAGTTCACTCTCTCAAGGCAAAACGGTAGTAGCAATCTAGTAATGTGTACGTACACAAAAATGCATACCTGGGAATGCATGATGCACTGCAGAAGAATCCTATGAACTGGCACAGGTGCAAAGCAATAAAAGTCCTCAAATTTCACAATGCCCTGGGGTGTGGCTAGGTTCAATAGCTGCCACCATGTAATGAGTTGACTCGTACTCATCAATAAATAGTCAGTTCAGCCATATCAGTTCAGCTTCCAAGTTATCTTTATTAGAGTACTGCTGTATTCAGTTTACTGTACTGGTGAGTGTGTTCTGTGTGTCTATGTATAGTTGTCACATACGTTTCGGCCGTTCATTTACAGGGCGCGGCCATTTTGTGCGCGCTTTTGCACTCAAAAATGACATTGTCGCATCCTTCAAATTTTCATTCAGAATTTATTATAGAGTCCCTTACAAAATATAAACAACCAATGGAATCCTTCAAATAACAGATTCTTATGAATATGCATGACTTATGAATATTTTTTTCTATGAATCAAGGTGATGTTTTTGAAAAAATAAAATTATAGCATGTTTTTTTGCTGTACAAACTGACCGTAAAAATTACGAATAAATAATCAAATATTTCGCATATTTTTTAACTTTGAAAAAAGGATAAAAAAATGATAAAAAATCATTTTTCCTTATTTTGAAAAATAGTATGGTACGTAAATCTGAATATGAATAAAGTGATCATGTGAATTTTGTGTTCGTTGGAGTTTTTCCCTAACAGTCAGAAGCCGTCAAAGTTGAGTAAAAAAACGTAAATTTTCCATTAAAAATGTACATGTTTTGTACCTAACTTCGTAAACTATTGTATGATTTGGTGACATATTGATATTTTGGGCTAAAATAATTGTCATATTGATTTTTAGAATCATACATAATCAATTTGATTTGTGGTTTGTTTCAGTAATGCGGATTTCTCGCATAATGTGTAAACAAACTTGAGATACTGAGCCACAGAATAGATAATTGTAGCGTACGCAATATCCATTGTTTTCCCCTTCTGGTCACTATTTTTTGTAGGAGAGAAACCAGTTTTGGTTGTGAAACTTTCAGTCCTCATTGGTTCTGTTGCTGAGGTTCAGGATTGTGCCCAAGAATCCATTCAGACTGCAGAGCTATGGAACGATTCAAACACAGCCATCGTCAGAACTGAAGAAAAACCAACATGGGTGAAAAGGTCATTACAGTTTTCAACTATGAAGTTCAATTGTTACTTCGATATAGAACTGATATACAAAATCTTACCCAGGGCTTCTTGAAATACTTGTAAAATGTATATGTCATACTTATAATTGAGGTGGTATCGAAATGACCATTGTGTGAGGTTGCAGCTGACTGAGGGAAATGCTTATATTTTTAGCCTTTGAGGTAGTATACAATTATGGTTTATACATTACTCTATTTGTCATTTGTATTCACAATACAAAATGGTCGGCTCTATTTGACTGACAGTTCTTTTAATCAGTGAATCTTCATTTATAAATTTGCATATGAAAACTAACAATTGATTTGTAAAACTTGGGGCTTAATTTTCATATGTGTCATCTTTTCGACATGACATGTCTTGGGTGTCGAATATATGTTTTCAGATTGATGGAGAAATACCCGGACCCAAGCACACAGAGAGGTGAGCAAATGGAGGAGGGGAGAGATGTGCTGAATCTAAACAGAGACAGCTACAGGGACTTCATGCACCAGATGCTCTATGAAGAGGAACGTGAATGCAGAGACAGGGTTGCAAGGTCAGTTATAATTACCTGTATTCAGGGTCCGGTTTTGTGAAACGTTCTCGGTTATTTATGATTAAATTGTGTCTGTTTTACAGACATATGACAGCTAGCTGTTTGATATCAACTGTTTCAGAAAATGGCTCCTCAGTATGAAATTATGGACTATCGGTATTATCGGTAGTGGCAATTAGTTAGACACAACCTAGTTGCAATGTTCTGTCAAAGTTTTGACTACTGTATAAGCTGTTAATTTTGCGAGGGTTTTATTTTCGCGAATTTCGCAAATCAGAAGAGAGACGCGAAATTAACGATCTTGTCAGCGGGCATAGCGCATTCGTATTCGTATGAATAACTTTCCAACCCTGCATCTGTTTGTAACCAAACTTGATTGTTAGATGCCCTACATTGGCCTCCATGATATTCTGGGGTCAAAGGTCACATAAGTAGGTCAAAGGTCAAATGAGGGTCAATGTGAAATTGACCTGCAAGAGTCTAGTATTAGGGTTGATAACTTTCCAACCCTGCATCCGTTTGTAACCAAACTTGATTGGTAGATGCCCTATATTGGCCTCCATGATATTCTGGGGTCAAAGGTCACATAAGTAGGTCAAAGGTCAAATGAGGGTCAATGTGAAATTGACCTGCAAGAATCTATTAGGGTTGATAACTTTCCAACCCTGTATCCGTTTGTAACCAAACTGGGATTGGTAGCTAGGTGCCCTATATTGGCCTCCATGATATTCTACATAAGTAGGTCAAACGTCAAGTGCGCGCAAGTGGGCGAGACATTTTACGGCTATCGCCTTGTTTAACTCTGTGCTAAAAGCTTCCGATGCTTCATATGGCAAGGGAAAAATACCAAGGCAATTGGAGGATAGCAACGGCTTCCTTGCCGTCACTGTGAAATTGTTACAATTTTTTCTCTCAAAATGACATAGTACCAGCGCATTATCCCGAATCCTAGCATTTGTGACCTAGGAATAAGACGGCACTTTAAGGGGACTACCAGGCAAAGAACAACACATTATTATATGTTTTGGTACCATTTTGTGATATCAAATAGATACCCAACATTTTGCAAAGGGTTGTGCAATTCATAAGCAAAGCAATTAATTTCCACCACTTACGGAACCACTACTATTTCCTTGTTCCCTATGGGCAAAACATTTGCGAGTGCGCCAATGCTATTCATGCGTACGTTGGGAGACAATAGAATCTTGGACGATTTGTTCGCTCTGGACAACATAGTCTCATACATACAGACCCATGAACGCATGCTTTAGAATGGTGATGCGTTTTCCAATATATATTTTTTCTGGAAACATATTTTTGTGAACTTGATGATGGAATGGAATACTAAAGACGTTACCTTTCATTTATAAGAATATTATTTTTGGGTGGTGGTACCCTTTAAATACAACTTTGAGATCACAATTGGATTATTCCATTGAAGAATATTTGCTTGTGGTACGAAAGACTAGAGAGCGAGTGTCTTTGGGTCGTGAAAAAGTTTATATGACCGCTGTGAATTTCAATATTCAGTAAAATGGATTGCTACAGTAACTATCAAGTACAAAATAGTCACAATGTAATACCATCAAATTTTGTTTGTAATCTGACTCTACAGGTACAGTGCCTCAATGGATATGGAGGTCTGTGAGGGCCTCAAGCTTGATGCCTCGACCTCAAGCTCAATGCTGTTTGCCCAGGGAGGCAGCCTTTTTAGCAAGATCCCACTTGACCTTCCAATCCACGTTGACCTTGAGGCCTCTCAGATAGTCCTCAGCAGCGTCCAGAGCATCCTGATTAAGTTTTCAGACTGTCCAGACAAAGCTTTTGAAGCCAGGGTGCTCCAGGCGGGTAGGGACAGCGGTTACCAGAGAGAGAAGGTTGCAGTGACACTCAGTCCAAGGTGTGTCCGGGAAATTGGTCTAAAGGCACAACTTGGCAAGGGTCCAGAGGCATCGGCCAAGGTGCGGGCAACGGTCCAGTTTTGCGTGAACCGGGAGCGCTTCCTCTACATGCACCATGCCCTGGACAACTTGACTTGCATGGACATTGTACTGCCACAAGGGGACCAGGAAAACAGGTGAGAATCTTTTAGATATAGCTGCATGTATTTTCTAATGCCTAAGATGGGGTATGGGCAGTCATGAATGTAAGAAGTGCTCATTGATAACAGCATGTACAGAACAGGTCTTATCTAGGAAAGGTAATTTACACAAATTTGCATATGCTAAGATCTGCTCTTTAAGTTGATCTAAACTCTGGAAATTAAGATCAACTTTCAGACCCACTTGCAGAAAAAGTTGATCTAGTAGCACTAGTTCTATATATTGATTAAAACATGTGTTGATCTTGTCTTTCCTCTCAAGGTTTCCTGATGTTGCTGACAGTGAATGTCCCGAGGATCTGAACAGAAGGCAAGAGCAAGCTGTTCGCTGCATCAGCTCTTGGACAGAGGATGGAGAACATAGAGAAGGAGGAGGAGGAGGAGGAGGAGGAGGTGCAGCTAAGAAACAGGAAGGGAGAGCTGTGGGGATATCCAATCAGAAAAGAGGCCCTACTTTGATTCTAGGGCCGTTTGGGACTGGGAAGACGCATACTCTGGCAAAGGCAGTGCAACGGACACTCATCCGCAATGCAGATGCCAGGATCTTGATATGCACCCATTCCAACAGGTAAAGTGACTTGGTGTAAAGAGTAGAGCCTGGGCTCCCCTGACAGAGGGAGAATAGTGGCAAAAATGCAATTTAAAAAATAAGGGATCTAGTAACTTCGTTAACAAAAACACTTTGTGAAAAACGTGATCTGATATATCCGCTAAGTAATGTGAGAACATTTCATGTTAAATGGATGTTCTATGGCCGTGTAATGAAGGAAAATGCAAACGATATTCGCCAACTCATTACACTGACTATGTACACAGTTATCACTGTACCTTTCCAGTTGATAATTAAAAGTATGAACACTAAAATCGTAAATATCTTTTTAACGAAACGGAAGTTAGAAAAACCAAAACCTGTTCCATGCTTCTATTGGGAATATGAATACAACAAGGTATAAGAGAACCGTTTTGTAGATTTTGACAATGTTACTTATTCCCTTTAATGTATTTTTGTATTCCTATGTTGTGTGTGTGTGTGGGTGGGGGGGGGGGGGGGGGAGGGGTGATCAGCAGTTGCTATCCCACTGCATCCCCAAAATCTATGCTACTGACTCGGTACCTGATGGTGTCATATATTCAGTTTTTACCTACATTTTTGTTGAACCTTCACAAGACTGGGAGTGGAGGGGGGGGGGGGGGCCTAAAGGGTTCCCCCTGCATCTGCATACTTAAATAGCTGCTCTCATTACTGGAGTATTGGATGTCTATAAAAATCATTTTGATGTGTTCTTTGATGTGTCTAGTTGTATTTTTGTTGAAGGCCAAATAAGGTCAAATGTGAAAGTTTACCTGCAAGACTCTATAATGGTTGATAACTTTCCAACCCTGCATCTGTTTGTAACCTAACTTTGTTGGCATGAATGTGCGCAATTGAACGAGACATTACGGCTATCGCCTTGTTATTGTTAGTATGCTTTCAAGGGGATTTGGTGCTACACCTTGTCAATTGAGCAAGAAGTGTGACAATATGACAGACATGTGCACTTTAAAGAAACAAACATGCAGAGAATCATCTGCTTTTGTCATTATCATTATTATTTGATATTTGTGAATGCGAACCTCTCTAGCGCTGCTGACCTATACATCCGTGAGTATCTGCATGCATTCTGTGAGGAAAGGCCGGACGTAGTGCGGATGCTAAGGATCTACTCTCCTTATCGCAGAGGGGCAACTCATGAGGAGATCCGCAGATACTGCCTAATGGATGCGGATGGCTTCCGTCTGCCAACAAATGAGGAACTGGAAGGTAGAAATATCCAAAATTACTTTAACCAGAAATGTTCTACAGATTCTGTCACTGAGAGTCAAAAAGCCTCTAAAATTGGAGTTTTTGTTGCATTTTGTTGTGAAATCGATGAAACCAGAAACGATTTGGCTCTAAAACTGTATGCTCACAACTATTTAGCAATAGCACTATGATCCAATGAACAACCATAGCCATTGTTTGTGTCGCTCCTTCTCCTACTTTTCCGGGGCTGCATATTAAGTCTCTTTTTGTTATCCATCCTCTGTCCAAGAGCTGATGCAGCGATTAGCTTGCTCTTGTCTCATGTTCAGATCTCCATTTTGATAGTGTTGGTACAGTCTCTTGTGACTGAGCTTGGTGGCTTAGGGGTTAGAGTGTCCGCCTCATGCATGGTTCAAAACTGAGACCGGGTCATACCAAAGACTTTAAATATGGTACCTTCTGGAGAAGGGAAAGTTAATCACACAAATTATCAGAGGACTGGCCCCTTCTGTACCTTTCGCTACATTTAGTAGATGTGTAGCCTAGGGCTAATAAATTGGAAAAAAGCGCTGCCTTATGTGCCAAAATTGGCACGGGAAGGACTTTAACTTTTTTTAACAGTCTCTTGTAGAATCATATCTGTAAATATCTGATCTGTACAATATCTGTTCAATACTGTACAATCCCCTCAGCAGGTTGTCATGTACAGGAGCATGCATGTGTGCATGTCGTCACTTATAACCAATAATGTACAGACATGCTGGTGTATACTTACAGTTTCTTGATGGCTGATTTTTTTATCCTTAGCTTGGGTTTGTAGCAGCAAAGAGAGACAAGGTACACACACAAGCTGCCTGGGGCCTAACTTAGTTGTAGCCACGCTAAGCACAGCCATCCATTTGGTTGAGACCCCGACTCTTCGTGGATACTTCACACACATCATCATTGACGAGGCAGGGCAAGCCCTAGAAACAGAGACCATCATCCCACTGGCCCTAGCAACGGCTGACACCTGCATCGTCATGGCCGGAGACCCTAATCAGATTAGTCCTACGGTAAATGTTCTAAATGCATATATGTAGACTTCAATAGCCAACAAATCATAAATGCAGAGCTCTGATAACTCACTTGCTTATTATAGAGTCCTGGAATTGTAATGCTCAATAACCGACTTATGGATTATCATCAAGCAATTGATTATATTTTGGGTCGAGTTTAAAGGTCAAAGGTGACAGAACTCATATATCCCAAAATAGCACAGAATTCTGATTCCTCAGGAACTACCTATATGACCATACAACTTGAAGATTGAGAAGCTAATGAATGATTAATTGGTTGTTTTTTTTGGGGGTGGGGGGTGTGATGTCAATAGTCACAGGGTTAAAGTATGCTTGCAAGCTCCTTTATCACTAATAACTTTGAAGCCTTTCATCCTTTGGAAAACGCAAACTTGGTAATTTGATGTATGCTTCATGTCGAAGTGTGAGCAAAGGTCACTAGACTTGGTTAGAGGTCAACTAAAAATACACAACCAAAAGGAAAATGGTATAGTTGGGTGTGACTTAGTCCAGCAATCATCTTGTTATTATTTATTGTTCAATATTCGCAGGGGTACTATTAGAGAGCCACCAATGCCAGCTTGTTGTGTCACTCCTGCTTTGCTGCATGTGTTCTTGTTGAAAGTTTGTAAACGCCCCTCCTTTTTGGTAGCAGGTACAATTTGTCTCCCATTTTCGCTTTGTATGGCAGGTGTACTCCAAGAAAGCCATCAAGGCAAAGTTTGACATGTCAGTGCTTCGTCGACTCTACAAGTATGACAAGCAGAATGCTTGCGGATCCAGTGTCCGCTTGCACCTAAACTACCGGAGCTGTCAGGCAATCCTAGACTTCCTCAAGATCTACTATGGCACCAAGTTCCTCTCGCAGTGCCCTGGCCAGGAGCATCCCAATCTCTACCCGCTCAACTTTGTGTCGGTGAAGGGCCAGGACCGGTCCATGGGAACATCGTATGTGAATGAGAAGGAGGCCGAAGAGATCGCTCAGAAGGTCCTGGCGCTCAAAGAGGCATGGCCAGAGAACTGGGATCGGTGCAAGATGAGTGAGGTTGTTGTGTTGTCTCCTTACAGAGTGCAGGTGATTGTTTTCCCCATTTGCAGGTCCCAGCTCTATAAATCTTTTTACTATTTAACCTGATATAACAAGGTAATTCTCATGGTCATAGGATAGGACCTTGTTATTTTGAGGTTCTATGTATAATTTTGGTAATAAGATTGGCAAGCAAGTGTGTAATGATCAAGTTTGATTGGTAATTACAATTGTTTTTTTTTGTTTTTTTTTGGGGGGGGGGAAATGACTTAATTACAGAATTATGACTTTTGATGTTCACTGTAGTCAAGCAAGCTGTTCCCTCAATACCTTTTTGCTTCCCACCACTATTCAGCATCTTTATTTATATCAAAATTATTATGTTGTTAAATATACCTTGTGCAAAGCAACAGTATATAAATTATAAACAGCAGGTAGAAAGAATTTATAAAACTACTCTTTTTCAGACTATCCAAATCTCTTTATCGTGTTGACTTCAGTTAATATCAGTGTCCACCATGTGATCAATATATTATATTTCTCTGTGTTGAAAGCAAACTATCTGTAGTATGAATATGTATAAAAACATTCGATATTAGAGAAATATATCTCTGAATTTTGATTTGCAGATTGATTTGATCAGGAAGAAGCTTCGGGAGAAACACCTGCATGCTGTCACGGTAGAAACTGTGCAGAATATTCAAGGTAAGGCTTTAAGCGTATTGCAGCTTACATGTACTGTATGTACTTATTGTAACCTAGATTGTGCTGATGTACATGTATGCTGTTCAGGGATATTTTATTACAGTAAAAATGCTGACTTTACACTGGACATATCATGTATCAATCACATACATGTTTCACAACAAACATTTGCTGAAAGTGAAAATTGAGCATATGGAATTTCTCCTGATCTAAATGGTTATGTTATTACCACACATTGCAGGTATAAAGCTTTCAGTGACAAGTTAACTTTCAAATAGTAAACAGTAAATTTCTCTATTTCTCTCCTTCCCTATTTTCAGGGAGGCAGTTCCGTGCTGTGTTTCTAAGTACCGTAAGGACACGCTCCACACTGAACAGGGTGGACATCACTGCGCTCCCTGATCAGGCCGGGAGGACCACAAACAACAGTAGGTACTCGTATGGTTTCCTCTCGGATCAGAAGCTGCTCAACACGGCTTTCACACGAGCCAAGTCCCTCATCGTGGTGGTGGGCGACCCCGTGGCACTCTGCTCTGTTGGGGAGTGCCAGAAGACGTGGGAGAGGTTCGTGAAGATATGCGAGAGGAATGGAAGCATGTTGCCAGAGCAACTCACCATGGAGCAGATCAGGAGAGAGATAATTGCTGCCAAGCGCATCCTGAACCCGGCCGCAAGAGTCTTCACTCCAAAGACTATGTCCTCTAAGGGGAGTGCGGTGAAGCACAAGGTAGGAGCTGATTCAAGAAATGCTTCACCAAGCATAGGAATGGCAGTTGAAGTACAGGGCTGCTCCCAATCCTCAACAAGACAGGGTAGAAACCCTGACAGTTTTGGGTATCCATTCCTAGGCAGTAGCAATCTGCACGAGTCTGATGACGAGGATGAGGTCATCATTATTCAAGAGGAGTGGCTTAAAGACCTGAGAGAACAGATGCAGGACGACATGGCGGAAGAGTACAGGAGGTCTCACCCTCAAGAATCTGCCCAGGAGGAAGCAGAAGAGGAAAGCTCTGAACCTGTAGCTGATGTCAATCAGCAAGATAGAATGCCATCAGCGAGACCTAGACATGATGTTCCTACCCGTAGACTACCCAGGAATGACATTCTTCAGAACATGCGGATGGTTGAGAGATCAGGACACATTTCTGTCCTCCCAGTTGATGATGACGCATATGATTCCGACGATGACATCAGTGAGAATAATGCCACAAACACTGGCTCTGTGAATCAACTTCTATGGAAGGCTCTCAAATATCCAGAACAATTCAAACGTTGCGTTTTCCGCCAAGACATAACTGGTAGGACATATGCCATTCCTGAGGAATGCCGGTCGGGGGATGAGATTGTCATCACAAGCTCAAAGCGCCGAGGTCAAGCACTGGATAGTGATGAGGTTGTGGTTGAGATATTGACTGATGATGAACAGTGCGAAGGAGCAGAAAATGATGTGAAGAGAATCTATGGAAAAGTCACTGGCATTGTTAAACATAATGCCGACCTGAGGTTTCGGAAGTTTGTATGCTACCTGGATCCACACAGTGACAATGCCATGGTACCACTTGACAAGACCTGCCCAAAGATGTTCATTCTTTCAAGAAAGAGAAGCAAGGTTAAAGAGCAAAACCATGAAGCTGTTGTTAGGCTGTACAGCATCGACAAGACTGTTGCAAGGTCAGGAAAGGCATGCACACAGCGAAAAGACGTGACTATTGCCCGTCACGAAAGAGCTCAGAAGTTGTTTGTAGTCAGGTACCTCGAGTGGGCTGACAAAACACCATACCCTTTGGGAGTAGCTACAGAAGTACTAGATCCTGGAACGGATCGCAAATCTGGAATGAAGATCTTGAAACTTATCCATGGTATCAAGGCCAGCAAAAGATCTGTTTTACAGCAAGTACAGCAGGAGTATGCATCAGGTTGGAGTATTCCTGAAGAGCAAGTCTGCTCACGGAAGGACTTCCGTGGGAAGACTGTCTTTACCATTGACCCACCAGATTCCACAGATCTTGATGATGCCATTAGTCTGGAAGTTCTGCCAGGGAAACGATACCAGGTCAGTGTTCACATTGCTGATGTGTCCTACTTTGTGGCAAAGGACAGCCTCTTGGATAAAGATGCTCGGCAGAGAGGCACTTCTTTCTACCATCCATTTCCTACTCCTGATCAACCATTCCACATGTTGCCAGAGCGGCTGAGCTCACAGCTTTGCAGCCTTCTCCCAGATCAAGATCGACTAGCTGTTTCTGTCACCTTTATTCTCGATGAAGAGGGAGAGATGGTCCAAGAGCCAGTCTTTGAGAGATCAGTGATTCGGTCAGTCAGGAGAATGACATACGAGGAAGTAGAGCACTTAATCACAAGTGACGTTTCAGGGTATGAGAATGTTAAACAACCAATCAGAAAATTGCACCAGCTGGCACACTGCCATCGAGCTCATCGCCTAGAGGATGGATGGTTAGTCTACAATGCCAACGATGACGATGGAGGAGCAGTCTGTAATCCCCGTGCTCACAGCTTGATAGAAGAGTTCATGATCTTGACCAACGCAGCTGTTGCCGAACACCTTCTGAATAGGTTCCCTGAATGTACACCGTTGCGCAGGCAACTTGCACCACTTCAAGAGCGAGTGGAAGAGTGGAACACACATCATTGTAGCATTGCAGCAAACAGTATTCGTCTCTCGACGTTGGCCAACCTTGAAGAACAGGGCTCTGAAGATGGACATGTGATGGTTGTCAATGAAGTTTGGCAGAAGGTCAAGTCTCTGATTGAGAAAGAAAATCTCTTACGAGCTGACAAAGAAGAACTGGTCAATCTCCTTGTCCAAGATGGCAACCATCCCAGGCAGGCTGTTGCCCTCACAGATTTGTATCGAATCATGGAACGAGGAGAATATGTTGACTCGACTAGTCAGTCAGAGCCAGAGAAGAGGAAACACTATTCCTTGAAGCTGCCAGCGTATGTCCACTTTACATCTCCCATCAGAAGGTACATAGATCTGGTAGTGCACAGAATGCTCATCGCATCAATAGAAGGATCTGAATGCCCCTACAGCCCAGGTGAAATGGCCAGTATCACCCATCACTGCAATAACCAGAAAGGTCGTGGCAAGCGCTTCAGTGAAGAAGCTCTAACATTGAAGCTGGCTCTCAAGCTCCAGAAGGCATCGCTGCAGCTGACAACTTTTGTAGAGGGTTTCAGAGAGAAGGCCATGCGACTGCAGTTTCCTTACCGCAGCTACATTTCAGGCATGCAGAGAAATGTAGGGTTCAGCTTGTTGAAACCATCGGGCAGACCAAACGTTGAGTCTGGTTGTGTCGAGATGTCATGGAAGAGTCGTATCTTCAACAACATGACAAAGCAGGTGGCACAATCTCCAGCAGAAGAGGGATCATATCACCATCAGTCCTTCAACATTGATAAAGTCTTATGGCAACAGATCCTTGAGGCCATCAAGAAAGGAGACATCCTCGAGGCCTTGAATGAAGAAGACTGTGAGGATGTAACCAGGGCTGTACCAGGGGAGAACCCATTCAAGGAAAACAAACCATTCAGATTTTCACCGGACCAGAGGTCTATGGGCTTCCTCTCCTACACGAGAACCTACAAGCTTGGAGATCCCTGCAAGGTTCAATTGACCTCGAGACTCAACAGGGGGTTGCTTGCTCCAGAGATACAGCTCTTCAATCTGACTCCACACCTGAATGCCTGCATGGAGCACCGGTCACATCCCATCGAGTGCTTCTCTCGTATCGCCACCGAAGTTCCTGGCCGGGAGAGGACCATTACACGCTATCAGGAAAAATGGCAGCCAATTGTCTCCATGAACAGTGCTCACCAAGCTGTTACTGAAGATGACACAGTGGTTCTTGAGAATGTAGCTATTGTGTGGAATAGAGAGGGAGAGCAAATCAATGGCCAGTTTGAAGTCAGTGAGGGGTTTAGCAAAGAAAACCACCTCCGCATGCATGAATCTTGTTACGTGTGTGTCCAGATGAGGAATCTTGATGTTAGCAGAAAATCCCGGCTGCGCATTATGGCCTACAACAAGCGGACGGATGAGCGTGCTGTCGGCCCTTTCAACGCAGATGACTGGAAAAAACAGACGTTCGTTGCCCATTGCATGGTGGAGAGAATTATTGTACCAACGAAATCCCGCAGAAACAGAGGCAGACAAGAAGGGGAGGATCAGGTGACCACCATAGTGATCGTTCTGCGCAGAGAGAAAGATTTTTCATTTCTGGACTTTCCTGAAGCAGTTCTGGATGCTGGAAGACATGTAGCTAGTACAGTCGAGCTCATCCCAATGTCAAAACCAAACATGTAAAGTATTGCCAATCATTTTGGCCCAAATTCTTACCAGTAACCGGTTAAACCATTTCACAACTGTGGAATTTCACTAGCCCATTGATGGTTGTCATTTGCCATAGGACATATTCTATTTGTTTCCCTTCATTATCCATTCAATCCCTCTAGTTCTGCTTTGGTATCAGGACAGAGGGGCGCTTGACATCCCAGTCACAGTATAACAGGTCACCAGTAGTATAATGTTCTGGATGACCTTGGACGAAGTATTATTGTTGACCATTATACTATGACTGATGTCAAAGTACATTTTGTTAGCATATCATTGGAAAGGGATTTGCACTGGCAAAGAAGACAGTGGGCTAGTCATAGTTCACATGTGTGATATGGGTTCAACAGTTACTGGTCATTTCTGTCTTATAAACCTGGACTAAAGTTGCCCCGCTGATGGGAATTCTGGCCTTTATGTTGAAGATTTTTCCCTGTGTTCTGTTATAAACATTTCAATTGCTTTACATTGCCAATGAACAATAAGCTTCTGCCCCTTTGAATTCAGCCCAATAAAAGGGTTGGTTGTGTTACGAAACAGGGAATTTTGCTTTTTGAAATAAGTTGATATGGGTATATAACATCAATTTCACATTAAATTATAAGTGCCACACACCCTAGCACACTGCGGGTAATTTGCGCAACAATCATTGTACACATGTACATTCCCAACTCAATTTTTTATGTTTGGTGGCTTCACATACACTATACCTATATACTTAGGGCAAAAAGTGTGACAAAATAATATGTACATAAATCCAGATTTCACAATCCAAATATTTAATTTATAGCTGAAATATGGATGAATTTTTAGTATAAAAAAGGAGCTCAAAACACATTCTACATGTATATAGATGTAAAAATTATCTGTTTAACTCAGGATCCCATGATTGAATAGCATGCTCTACCAATCTTGGCGCACTACATTTACTTTGTGTGTTAACCCCAATAAGACAGGGGAGCATATAGTGCCCCCGCTGCAATTTTCCACATTGCTCTACAGGGCAAAAACCACTATCTCGGCACAATTGAATAGTCGGAAAATTTCCAAAATAAAGTTCTTGCCAAATGCTTGATTTTAATGCCAATCTAAAGGACATACATGTACTTAATAGTAGAAAATTAGCATGTAATGTTACTGTGCAAAAATTGTGTGCTTCATATTTATAAAAAGGTGTATTAACATACGTTGCCATCAACATTTCACATGATAGCTAGTTAGTTTCAAAGTTGGTAACTGAAGGTTACAACCATGAAAATAAACAACAAAGTGTTTATAAAACATCAAAACATATTTGTGAACATCGCATCTAGTCGGGCGTCCGTGATTGGGTCATAATGTTAGTTTCAAATTCTTTCCCAAATTCTTTCCCAAGAACGGCATTGGTACACACGTAGGGTAAAAGAAGCCATACAGATCCGTCTCAATCCCAGTAATTTCAATAGAGACAACGGGATGGATATACCCGAATTTTGGATGCGTACAATACGCCGCCATGACACCCCCCGACCAGCCGGCCCGCAACGGTTGATTCCAGCCAGTATCGAGCCAGCGGTCCGTTGATTGGTCGAGCTCGCTATTGTTCCCGCCTAGCAAGCAAGCCGAGCCAGCGCCTCGCTGATTGGTTTAGCACCCGTGTACACCGGCCAATAGAATTTGCCAATTTGGACCAATTAGGAACAACTCGCTCATGCGAGATAACGCGGTTTGGAGCCGCATGAGAGCATAAATAGGAGTGTTTTAATACGTTACTTTATATCACTTGACAAAGTATTGCAGTAGCATATGAAACGTCGTGATCTTTCAGATTCCATGTTGACCATACATTGCGAGACAAACGAATATCACTAGCGATATTATTTCCGATACATTAATGTTGTTTGGATACCATTTTGGGTTTTAGAATGATTGCTAAGCTCACCCTTAACCACATATGGATGGCGTAAACAAGTTTGTTACCAATTTAGATAGACGTTACATCGCGTAAGTAACATCTTGGCCTTCAATCGGTTGAATAAGCAACATTTAGTTGAACTTAATTTTCATTTTTGCATAATATCATTCTACTTCATTGGCCTCCACTCCAGAATAATAATTCATATTATAGTGGTTACCTGTATTTAAAATTTGTGGTAACGTATGATGTTCCCAGTCACATTTCTTTTGTATCTTGACTTTCAAACATTTTTTTACTTGTATGCCATGTTCTCATCATTAGAAAAAGAAGATAACAGTGAGTACAGATGTCAGCATCTAAGCATATCCTATTATTTAGTAGAATAGCAGTAATGTACCAGATTTGGCGACACATTTCCAATGGGCATCAAAATTATAAATTAAATGAGATCATTAAAACTTTTATTATATTTTATAGAACACTTTGCTGCTGTCATGAAACCGCACTTGTTCTGCTCATGTGTACTCTTATATCTGTACAAAACTGGAAAAACTGAACGATTTTGTCTTGGCGACATGGGGTTTTAGGTGACTTGGCCATATTCTATCCCCTGTCATTTTTTTAAACGCTTTAAATTTATGGTAACTTTTACGAGAAGGACCCTTACTACCAAATAAAAGTAAAATGTTGCTGGTAATAAAGTTAAATATCTTCTCTAGGCGAGCAGGATCACTGCCGACACCATTTTTCACCAATTGTTCTGAGATAGTGGTTTTGGCCCTACAACGCGTGAAGATGTCATCCCCCAATTTCTTTACTTTTTATTTCAAGTCATCTTTGCACATCTTTTATAATCAGACCTACAGTTACAATGACACATGACCTTTTGCGGTTTGGAGCCGCATGAGAGCATAAATAGGAGTGTTTTACGTTACTTTATATCACTTGACAAAGTATTGCAGTAGCATATGAAACGTCGTGATCTTTCAGATTCCATGTTGACCATACATTGCGAGACAAACGAATATCACTAGCGATATTATTTCCGATACATTAATGTTGTTTGGATACCATTTTGGGTTTTAGAATGATTGCTAAGCTCACCCTTAACCACATATGGATGGCGTAAACAAGTTTGTTACCAATTTAGATAGATGTTACATCGCGTAAGTAACATCTTGGCCTTCAATCGGTTGAATAAGCAACATTTAGTTGAACTTAATTTTCATTTTTGCATAATATCATTCTACTTCATTGGCCTCCACTCCAGAATAATAATTCATATTATAGTGGTTACCTGTATTTAAATTTGTGGTAACGTATGATGTTCCCAGTCACATTTCTTTTGTATCTTGACTTTCAAACATTTTTTTACTTGTATGCCATGTTCTCATCATTAGAAAAAGAAGATAACAGTGAGTACAGATGTCAGCATCTAAGCATATCCTATTATTTAGTAGAATAGCAGTAATGTACCAGATTTGGCGACACATTTCCAATGGGCATCAAAATTATAAATTAAATGAGATCATTAAAACTTTTATTATATTTTATAGAACACTTTGCTGCTGTCATGAAACCGCACTTGTTCTGCTCATGTGTACTCTTATATCTGTACAAAACTGGAAAAACTGAACGATTTTGTCTTGGCGACATGGGGTTTTAGGTGACTTGGCCATATTCTATCCCCTGTCATTTTTTTAAACGCTTTAAATTTATGGTAACTTTTACGAGAAGGACCCTTACTACCAAATAAAAGTAAAATGTTGCTGGTAATAAAGTTAAATATCTTCTCTAGGCGAGCAGGATCACTGCCGACACCATTTTTCACCAATTGTTCTGAGATAGTGGTTTTGGCCCTACAACGCGTGAAGATGTCATCCCCCAATTTCTTTACTTTTTATTTCAAGTCATCTTTGCACATCTTTTATAATCAGACCTACAGTTACAATGACACATGACCTTTTGCGGTTTGGAGCCGCATGAGAGCATAAATAGGAGTGTTTTACGTTACTTTATATCACTTGACAAAGTATTGCAGTAGCATATGAAACGTCGTGATCTTTCAGATTCCATGTTGACCATACATTGCGAGACAAACGAATATCACTAGCGATATTATTTCCGATACATTAATGTTGTTTGGATACCATTTTGGGTTTTAGAATGATTGCTAAGCTCACCCTTAACCACATATGGATGGCGTAAACAAGTTTGTTACCAATTTAGATAGACGTTACATCGCGTAAGTAACATCTTGGCCTTCAATCGGTTGAATAAGCAACATTTAGTTGAACTTAATTTTCATTTTTGCATAATATCATTCTACTTCATTGGCCTCCACTCCAGAATAATAATTCATATTATAGTGGTTACCTGTATTTAAAATTTGTGGTAACGTATGATGTTCCCAGTCACATTTCTTTTGTATCTTGACTTTCAAACATTTTTTTACTTGTATGCCATGTTCTCATCATTAGAAAAAGAAGATAACAGTGAGTACAGATGTCAGCATCTAAGCATATCCTATTATTTAGTAGAATAGCAGTAATGTACCAGATTTGGCGACACATTTCCAATGGGCATCAAAATTATAAATTAAATGAGATCATTAAAACTTTTATTATATTTTATAGAACACTTTGCTGCTGTCATGAAACCGCACTTGTTCTGCTCATGTGTACTCTTATATCTGTACAAAACTGGAAAAACTGAACGATTTTGTCTTGGCGACATGGGGTTTTAGGTGACTTGGCCATATTCTATCCCCTGTCATTTTTTTAAACGCTTTAAATTTATGGTAACTTTTACGAGAAGGACCCTTACTACCAAATAAAAGTAAAATGTTGCTGGTAATAAAGTTAAATATCTTCTCTAGGCGAGCAGGATCACTGCCGACACCATTTTTCACCAATTGTTCTGAGATAGTGGTTTTGGCCCTACAACGCGTGAAGATGTCATCCCCCAATTTCTTTACTTTTTATTTCAAGTCATCTTTGCACATCTTTTATAATCAGACCTACAGTTACAATGACACATGACCTTTTGTCTGTTTGTCAACGCCCAAATTGTTAATTTTTGTGATTTTTGTACAAAACATAGGGAAATATATGTAGTTGATCCTCAGTAAAATCAGATGAAACATTTGTTATTTGGTTTTGTTTTCATTATATATGTTTGTTATCTGGCTCAAACTATTTGAATAATGGTAAGAAATAAAAATTAAACAACAAAAACAATGACATACATACAATGTAGTGAAAAAAAAACAAGAAATATGCTGGCTCATGCCAAAATATTTTGTTGTATTATTATTTTAACTGGTCTAAAGAATATAGTGAAAACCAAGATTCAATTGTAAAATGTATATGATTTATGGGCAGAAATATGAATTTCATGAACTTATTTGCATAAATATGTAAATGAGTGAATACAAAAAATTTCCTTGATAGTAATCTATACACTACTCGACATTCATGCAAATTTTTGCACAGATCATTCATTTCACGGCCAAGATCTTAAAGGGGACCATCAGGCAAAGAACAACACATAATTATATGTTTTGGTACCGTTTTGTGATATCAAATAAATACCCAACATTTTGCAAAGGGTTGTGTAAATTCACAAACAAAGCAATAAATTACCACATACAGAACCACTATTATTTCCTGGTTCCGTACTGGCCAAACATATGCGAGTGCGCCAATGCTATTCACGTGTACGTTTGGAGACGATAGAATCCCGGACGATTCCCTGCCAGAATTCCCTGCCAGAATCCACCATATGCACCTCGCCTGACCATTTTAAACAGGAGGTGCAGAGGATCCAAATTCATTAGAGCGCACAAGATTTTTACTTGCACACGTAGTTAGCATCACAGAGCACCACACTGTACATATGCACAAGGTACGAAAATACACCGCGCTGGTGGACTGTACCAAAACGGAAGAAGAAGAAGAAGAAGATTCGTTCGCTCTTGACATAGTAGTCTTGTACATGCAGACCCATGAACGCATGCTTTAGAATGGTGATGTGTTATCCAATTATATATTTTTTTCTGGAAACATATTTTTGTGAACTTGTTGATGGAATGGACTACTAAAGATGTTACCTTTCATTTATGATATTATTTATGGGTGGTGGTACCCTTTAAGGGGGGCCATCTTGCCCCCCCCCCCCTCCCCTCCTTTGTCCCTTGTCCCGAGCATGGCAGCAATAGCAGTTAGAGTGTCCACCTCATGCATAGCAGGTACCAGGTTCAATCCCTGTCCGGGTCATACCAAATACTTTTTTTAAATGGTACCTTCTGCTTTCTGGAGAATGGAGAAGGGACAATTAAACACCAATATTTTCCAGAGGATTAGCCCCCTTCTGTAACTTTCACTTATTATATTATAAGTGTACATGGCCTAGGGCTAATGAATCAGAGATAGGTGCCACCTTATGTCCACGTTGGCACGGGAAGAACTCTTAACTTTTTGATAATGCCCCCCCCCCCCCCCCCCCAGGATTGAAATATTTAACGGACCCAAATTGTTGCTCTTCACCTCTGATTTTCTTCTGTTTCTCGTTGCAGCCGTCTACGATTAGCAGTAAAGATGATCAACATGTCGGATGTGCCAGATCTGATCAGGGACATTGCTTTACAGAGGCCAAACAATCCAGATGAACACAGTGGTATGTTTGATTGTCTGTCTGACAGTTTGTCTGCATCTTTCATCTAGCATTTAATTTACAAGGAGCTAAGTGTGATGGTTGAAAATTTACGAAGCATTATGTATTTGTTATGTTATTTTACCTGAAGATATGAAGGTGTGAATTCATAGATGAAATTTTAAAATTGTACAATAAAGCATTGAAATGGGATTCAGGGACAAACAACCATCACAAGAGCTTTTTTGCTCGGTTGGTAGAGCACCGGTCTAGCAGTCCGGAGATCTCTGGTTCGATTCTTATTTTCTTTGCTATTAAATTAAATTTCCATTTTCATTTAAAAGAATGTTACATCGCTTATTTGTTGCTCATTATAATTGTAGCTTTGTTACATCACTATGGATGTGGTGTGGCGAGATTGGTAGAGCGCATGCTCTCCGATGCATGGGATCCCGAGTACAAACCTTGCCCACTGCGTTTGTCTTTCAGCAAGACAATTTATCCACAATGCTGCTCTCTACCCAGGTTTATAAATGGGGACTCGGAAGGTTTGGAACGTGTTTCCTTAGCACTGTGTGTGCCTAACAAAAGACTGACTGTAATACTCCCTAGGGAGTGGAAAATGTGCACTTAATGTGCAGGAATGATTGCAGTGTGTATCCGTTGACCGGGGTAATAATAATCGTGTAACGCGCTATGATAACCATTGTGGTGGAACATTGAAACCTTGTCGTGGTCCACCCTGTTTGGTAACCTTCCTTACTAATGCCATCAACCAGACATGCACAACCAACAACCATCAATGACTTTTCCAAGTCAACCTACGAATGGCCCTTCTCAGGGCAAAACGTCCCGTATTGGCCCTTATCAAGGCCAACCATCTCGCATAATATAGAGACATCTCTCCGCATATACCAAATTAATGCGGAAGGTATGTCACGTGCAAAAAGTGACTACCTCGCTAGATCAGCAAAGGACGTTATCCTACAAGAAACCCATATCCGTGATGAGACGTGTGCATCTTAGCTTTGCGTCTACGGCTTCAAGCTCATTGCCGCCGTGCATTACGCCAAGTATGGAGCTACCGTCCCATCTCTCTTCTGTGCACATCCTACAAATTGTTTGAGAATCTCCTCCTGGTCAGGCTTAGCCCATTGGTAGAACCTGTGCTACCAAAGGAGCAAGCAGGCTTCAGACCAAACAGGAGCTGTTCTGATCAAGTCCTAGCCCTTACTACCTTCATCGAGGCAGGATACCAGCGCGCTCTTAAAACAGGTGTGGCACTGATATACCTTTCATCAGCCTACGACACTGTATGGAGACGTGACCTGCTGCTCAAAGCCTCCCGCATCTTCAAGTGTCAGACAACCATGCGCATCCTCGCTTCCATACTCGGCAACAGAAGATTCAGAGTTTCACTTGGAGGACAAACAAGCTCGGCTAGAACCCTCAAGGATCTGTCTTGGCCCCGATGCTTTTCAACATTTATGTAAGCGACATGCCGGAGCTTCCAGGAAATTTGCATATGCAGATGACCTCGCATTAGCTACCCAATCCACCGATTTCAATGTACTAAGCACAACCCTAACCGAAGACATAAAGAAGATGGAGGACTACTTCACCTACTGGCGCCTTCGTCCCAATCCTACTAAGACCACAACCACTGCCTTCCACCTCAGTAACCGACAAGCAAAAACAGAACTGAAGGTCACCTTCTGTGGCAAAACAGTCAAGCATTAAGTGTTCCCCAAATACCTTGAAGTTACCCTGGACCACAGCCTCACCTATCGTGATTATCTGAAGAGAGTTTCTGGAAAACTGAAGACCAGAGTCAACATTATCCGGAAGCTAGCAGGAAACAGCTGGGGTTCAGGTACACAAACGCTTCGAACAGCCTGCATAGCACTAGTGTACTCTGTTGCAGAGTACTGCTCACCAGTGTGGACAGAGAGCTGCCATACCAAGAAGGTAGATGTCATCTTAAACTCAGCAATGAGAATAACTACTGGCTCTCTTAAGTCAACACCTCTTCAATGGCTACCTGCTCTCTCCCACATTGCTCCCCCTCGAGTACGCAGACAGGAGATAATGTGCAAGGAACTACACGTACCAACCCTCCACCAACCCAGACCTACCTTTCCATGAGGACCTAGGAAACCTACCCAACATGCGCCTTAAAGGGGTAGTTTAGTTTTGGTAGAGAGGGCGCTGCACATCACAATTTTTTTGTGAGGTAATGAAAAACTGAGTGTCGAATTTGAGAGAACATGCAATTTCAATGGCAGAATAAACTTTATTTGGTCAAAATCGACCCAGAAACGGCTGAAATATCAATAAATATATCTGACCTTATAATTATTTGGGGCCCAAATAATTAGATGATTTTTAGAAAAAAATTTAAAAATGCCTGCACTTTTTTTTTAAATTTCAAAAGCGTTTTTTAAATAGTTGTTGATGATCTCGCTATTTAATCATTATATCAATAAAACATCACATGCATAATTTTGTATGAAAAATGGTTGGAAGCAATGCCTTTTTAAAAAACGCCCTCTTGTGTTTTAATGGCTCTTTTTGAATGATAACAGGCTTTTTACTTAGTCGTTTGTAATTTTGTATACCTTTCGAGCATGGTGGAGTTATAACTATTAGTTTATAATGTTACTGTGCAGGTTTTGGCTACTAATGTTCAGCCTTACCAAAACTAAACTACCCCTTTAAAGTCCCTAGGAGAGTTCGTCCTAAAAGGAGAATGGCGCAAAAATGCTGCAATAACGCCATATAAATAACTGTTATTATTATTGTTATTATCATTAAAAACAGATAATTTTTTTTGTCAATTAAATCAGATGCAACACTAAGGACCCTGATGCGGGAAGCAAGACAGGTCGATGACCTCACTGTCCGTGGCATTTCTCTGAATCTGCTCAACCCGTCACAGCGTATGGCTGTCCAGAAGGCACTTACTAGTACCTTCTCGGTTATACAAGGTCCTCCAGGTAAGTGGGTTATTTATGTACCTTTTCATCTTGTCTCTGTACACTTTGCATACAGACTATAAAACACTGAGACAGACATCACTCACCTATACTTTCTTGGTTATACAGGGTCCATGCACCAGGTACATGTGTGTACACTATATTCAAACCCTATCTCTCATTGCACGCACTCATTCAAACACATACACAACTAGACGAACACATTTAGTCAAGACAACTCTCATTAGTACCTTCTCTGCTATACAGGGATACAATGAATGCACACACTCACAACCAGCACACATGACACAGAAAGCGTACCAGGACCTTCTTGGTTATACAGGGTCCACCTGGTAGGTGGTATATGTTCGAACCCTTTTATCCTCTTTCTCAGACAGACTTACACACAGATAAACCGACAATACTCACTTGTACCTTCTATGTTATACAGGGTCCACATGGTATTAAGCTGGATACACTATACAAACAGAATATGGGGATGAAATTAACAAAATAGGCTAATTAGACCATGGTATGAAAATATGAAGAGCTGCTTGTAGAGTGTAAAAAGTTAAAATATTGATCATGATGGATCACAAAGATTTATGTCTCAACATACCGGTAAATATGTAATTCTCACATAAATGTATACTGGTATGCCATATGAGAGACTTAAGATTTATGTCCAAAACAAATAACACCACCCAGGCTGTTCTAACAGCTTGTTTCAAGGTCTTCAGGAGAGAAACATCCATGAATTATAAACTGGGTTCCAAAAGGAAACATCACTTTTCTACAAGGACACTAATTAAATTTCACTCAGTCAAAATGAACAATATTTCTACACAGGTTTTCTTCAATAACGTACTAAATATTAAAAGCACATGTCAATAATCAAGAGATTGAGAATCCAAAGTCACAAACGGGCAAAACAAAAAGCTGTTAAGTCCAATTAAAATGCGATGGGATTAAACAAACTTCTGAGTTGATTCAATATCGCATGTGTCCTCCCCGAGCACCGATGCATGCATGCTGTACACCTTCTATGCGTACTCTGCACTAGGCGTGTGATGCAGTCCTCCCCATTCCTTTTGCAAGGCTGCGATGAGTGTCTGCCGATTGACAGCTGGCGTCTCCTCAATGCAACCCGTTGACTACGCTCATCCCACAAATGCTCAATGGGATTGAGATCTGGAGAACAAGCAGGCCATGCCATTACTTCCACCCCCTGTTCATGGAGGAAGTTGATGGTGAACCGAGCTGTGTGAGGTCTAGCGTTGTCATGCTGGAACACTGCAATATCTGGATTAGCCCGTAGAAATGGCATCGGATATGAGGAGTCAAGACATTGTCAACATAACGCTCGGCTGTCATGTTGCCTTCAACGACTACCAGGGGTGTTTGGGTATTAGCAGAAATACCGGCCCATACCATCACACCGGGTCCTCCCCACGAATGATCTGACGAATACAGCATGCTGCATATCTTTCTCCAGTTCTGCACATACCCTTTCACGGCCATCGTTTGTATAGAGTCAGAATCTTGATTCATCACTGAATAATACTGCATTACATTGTTGCCATGTCCAATGGTGATGCTGCTGACACCATCTTAGCCTGTTCTGACGATGTACGGCATTTAAGGCCTGACCTCTGCATGGACGTCTTGACATCAGGCCTCGACTTCTCAGACGTCTCCGCACAGTCTGGGCACTGATTCTGTTGTTGTTACGACCTGGTGTCTACGCACAGTCTGGGCACTGATTCAGTTGTTGTTACGACCGGGTGTCTCCGCACAGTCTGGGCACTGATTCTGTTGTTGTTATGACCCGGTGTCTCTGCAGCTATTTGAGATGCTGGCTGAAAACGATCACGAACATTTTGCAGCATGATCCAGTGGTCTTGGTTTTGGGTGGTCGCTCGCGGTCTTCCTGTTCGTGGATGGTCATTCACAGTTCCAGTTTCAACATAATGCCTAGCAAGATTAGAAATTACAGGTTGCGAACAACCAAGGCATTGAGCAATCGACCGATGGTGTACACCAGCCTCAATCATCCCAATTGCCCTCAACCGTTGTTCATTTATTAGGCGAGGCTCGTAATGTCTCTTTCGGAAGAATGACCATAACACCAAAAGATGGTGTTTATCATGAAATCTGTAGGTCATAATGATGGACAGTAAGGCATGTAAGGAAAACATCCTTATTCAGAACCATTCAGCCAGATCATGCTAATCAACCAAATGGTCATTCTGTGGTTGTATTGTGTTCATTCATGTGTTATGCTGCTTTGGTCTCAACAGGTGTGTGGCTTTTTGTGCGGGAATTCTGTGACATTCGATTCAGAATTTCTTTGATGTTAACTGCCTGTAGCTTCTTTGTGATTGAGCCAATTACTTAAACATGCTCGTGGAGGACACGCGCGATATTGAATCAACTCAGAAGTTTGTTTAATCCCATCTCATTTTCATTGGACTTTAAGAACAGCTTTTTGTTTTGCCGTTTTGTGACTTTGGATTCAGAAACTTTTTGATGTGACTGCCTATTGCTTCTTTGTGATTGAACCAATCTCTTGATAATATTGACATGTGCTTTAGTAAAGGTTATTAAAGAAAACCTGTGTAGAAATATCGTTCATTTTGACTGAGTGAAATTTAATTAGTGTCCTTGTGAAAAAGCGATAAGTTTCTTTTGGAACCCATTTTATTTAGTCAGCAAACCAGTCTAATCCCAATTTTCTTTGAATAATTGTCTCAAATGTTGGTTGACAGGTACGGGTAAAACTCTGACAGGGTCCTACCTGGCGTACTTCTTTGCGCAAGTCAACGCTAAGCTTCAGACAGCAGGTGACATGCGCCCCCAAGTGCTGTACTGTGGACCGTCCAACAAGTCAGTCGACGTTGTGGCAGGTGGGGAAAACATAATCACAATTCTATTTTCGAAAACTGCTCAGAAAGAATTGGAATAAAATATGGAAATATTTGTATGGACTTGAAGATATACGTGAGTATTGGTTCGTTATGAAAATTTGGTTGTGAGGTTTTTGCTTGGATTTGAATCCATGTGAGAGTAAACTTAGTATCATCTGAATAAGAATTACTTATCCCTCCAAATGCTAGACCGTATTATGCAACTATAACCTTTTCATTTGGTATTTTTCATTATTTCCTCATGTTTAGGGCTGTACAGCATGTTAATTTGAAAGATTTACAAACCTCGACCAATATCTTTAAGCAGTTACATGCACTACTAAAAAAATGTTTACAATATGTCACATGGCTTCTAACAAAAAAACATGACTACATGTAGATCCTGGAGTCATTTATTTGCATCCTTGTACTTCTGGTTACCCTTAAAGCATGAAATATGCATAGAGTCACTGCAGTGTAGTGTAGCTTTATGTAGGTCAGTGATCAAAGGCCGAGCACTACATGAAGAAAGACCTATTAGACAGGTGCATTTGTTCAACGTTGTGGACTCAAGTTGCTCTAGTTTTCTTGTACAGCACATTATTTAGTTTATATCAATTATTCTGTTTAAATTACCATTTAAATTGTTCTGTCAATGCTAACTGCATTTTTTCACTGGCTACTGGTAAAATAATGTGAATTGAGTTAAATTTAATGCTTTCATTTCATAGAATACCTCAGAGAATTCAAACAAATCTCTATCGTGCGGGTGTATGGCGTCGAGATCGAGCGTAGGGATTTCCCCATTCCGGGTCTCCCCGGACGCATCAGCAAGTGGTCTCGAAAGGATGTGGTCATGCCCGACGAGCTGAGCGATATTTCCCTCCACCATCTGATTCGAAAACGTGGTACCCACGCAGAAGAGATAAGGGGATTCGACACGCAGGTCCGGAATGACACATTCGACAGAAGAAATCGGGGCTCCTACTTGGACGCAATCACCAAGGGAATGGTAGATATTATACAAATGATGCACAGGCATGAGTGGATCGGTACGAATTGGATGCACAAGTTTAACTTAATGAGCTCAACGAGTCGGTTTTAGACCATTTCCAAAGTTAAAAGAGTGCATACAATTCTAACCGATCCACGAAATATGCCTGTGCAGCATTTGTTTTATAAAATGGGCGCGAACAAATGTGAAAATCAGACTTTTTCCCAGTAATGGCTAAATTGGCTAAATTTACCGACCCATGGCTTCAAAAGTACCGACCCATGGCTGCAAAAGTACCGACCCATGGCAAAAGTACCAACCCATGGCTGGGGAAAAAAATTGGATTTTCACATTTTTAAAAAATGTATTTGTTTTTAAATGATATCAATGTTTTTATAAATTTAAATTTTTTTTTTTTTTTTTTTAAATATAACGATTTTTATATAAATGTTAAAATAATTTTTTTTTTTTTTTTAAATAATATATAATTTTTTTAATTATTTATTTTTTTTTTTGATCTACAAATATGCCTGTGCAGCATTTTAAAAATAAAATGAGTGCAAAAAACCATGTAAATCAAACTTAAGTGAGCCATGCATCAGTAAAAATATTTTACACGCTAATTGACCAATCAGAATGCAGGGATTCTTCTACCCATTTTATAAGTGTTCATATTATATTACTAAACAGCCATGGTTAAAATGTTATAATTATATTAAAACTGTTCCTGCATAACTCTCCCTATTGCCTATATTCCACTATGTAAAGAGCCAGCAACCTGGCTATATTGCATGCTCTTACGGCAATGCGTCTGCGAGGGACAAACCATGTTCAGCTAGTGCAAATGTAATGCAGACTCTGCATTTCGTTGGCTAATTTTTAAAAACAACTTTAAGAATACTCCCTTGAATAAATGTTCTCTTCACCACTGGTAAGAACATACATACCCAGGTTTGCCTGCAATCAATCAAATTACAGAGATGCCAAACCTTCCTGTTTTCAGGGAGGTTCCCTTATTTTTTGTTTGAATACCTCTAGCTATCACACCACGCACATTTCAATGCCTCCCAGATTTTTGGAAAGATGATTCACTTTTTATGCTTTATGCAATTGATAGAATCTTTTTGGATTTCTGAATGAATCCTTGAAAGCTGAATGTAAAGGATGGCATCTCTGAAGTGATTTGATTTCTGTCTTGTGTTTTTTTTTATAGAAAGAGGAGCTTCAGCGTCATCATGTCATCCTTGCAACATGTTGCGCTGCCGGAGATGACCGCATCACACAAAAAACGAATGTGATTCAGACAATCATAGATGAAGCGGGAATGTGCAGTGAGCCAGAGTCTCTCATTCCGTTAGTGTTCTGCAAACCGAAGCAGGTTGTCCTGATCGGGGACCACAAGCAGCTCAGGTGAATACAGTGTGTTTCAATGGTAACATAATTGTAAACTATTATCAGACTGGGTTAGACATCATACAAATATATTTTTAGAATTTCTCAATTTGAAGCATAAAAATGTCCAAATACCAAAATCAATTGAATATGTGAAGTATTGGCTGAGATATGACCATCTGAATGAATTTTACTTCAATGGGCAATCAGTGTTATATTGCTCTGGTTCATAACGAGAACCAGAGCAATACCAGAGGTACATGTTATTGGACATTATTCGTTATGCTCTTTCAGAAAATGAAGTTCAAATTTGAAAATTCTAAAAATAGATTTTTGATGATGTCACACTTCATCACTCTATAACCTGGGGGGTGGGGGGGGGGGGGGGGGGGGATATTCCGCTCCCGCCCCTGAAATATTGGCCAACAAATGCGTGGCAGCTATGGCAACTACACATGTAGCTTGCGGCATGATCTACAAGACTTCATACTTTTTTTTTTTTTTCATGCCTATTCGCAATGAAATGGCCAGAGGTATTGGGCCGAATGCATACAAAGTAGCAATTGCCTGTACTAGCATTTTGCTTGAATCGGTATGCATTAAAACAAGCAATTGATTTAATACCAAACAAGGGTTCTCTACTACCCCCTGGACAACCATCCCCCGGACGATTACCCCCCGGACAACTATCCCCCTAGGACAATTACCCCCCGGACAACTACCACCCAGACAATTACCCCCCTAGGACAATTACCCCCCAAGACAATTACCCCCCAAGACAACAACCGCCCAAGACAATTACCCCCAAGACAATTACCCCCCAAGACAATTACCCCCCAAGACAACTACCCCCCAAGACAACTACCCCCCGGACAATTACCCCCCTAGGACAATTACCCCCAAGACAATTACCCCCCAAGACAACAACCACCCAAGACAATTACCCCCCAAGACAATTACCCCCCAAGACAATTACCCCCCAAGACAATTACCCCCCAAGACAACTACCCCCCAAGACAACTACCCCCGGACAATTACCACCCGGACAACTACCTCCCGGACAACTACCCCCCGGACAACAACCACCCAAGACAATTACCCCCCAAGACAATTACCCCCCAAGACAATTACCCCCCAAGACAATTACCCCCCAAGACAACTACCCCCAACTCAACAACCCCCCGTACAATTACCCCCCCGGACAATTACCCCCTGGACAACTACCCCCCAGAATATTACCCCCCAAGACAACTACCCCCCGGACAATTACCCCCTGGACAATTACCACCCGGACAACTACCCCCCGGACAACTACCCCCTGGACAATTACCCCCCGGCCAATTACCACCCGGACAACTATCCCCCGGACAACTACCCCCCCGGACAACTACCCCCCGGAATATTAACCCCCAAGACAACTACCCCCCGGATAATTACCCCCGCCCCGGATGATTACCCCCCAGAAAATCATCCCCCGGACAATTACCCCCCAAGACAACAACCACCCAAGACAATTACCCCCCAAGACAATTACCCCCCAAGACAAATTACCCCCCAAGACAACTACCCCCCAAGACAACTACCCCCCGGAAAATTACCACCCGGACAACTACCTCCCGGACAACTACCCCCCGGACAACTCAACAACCCCCCGTACAATTACCCCCCCGGACAATTACCCCCTGGACAACTACCCCCCAGAATATTACCCCCCAAGACAACTACCCCCCGGACAATTACCCCCCGGACAATTACCCCCCGGACAATTACCACCCGGACAACTATCCCCCGGACAACTACCCCCCGGACAATTACCCCCCAAGACAATTACCCCCCAAGACAACAACCACCCAAGACAATTACCCCCCAAGACAATTACCCCCCAAGACAATTACCCCCCAAGACAATTACCCCCCAAGACAACTACCCCCCAAGACAACTACCCCCCGGACAATTACCACCCGGACAACTACCTCCCGGACAACTACCCCCCGGACAACTCAACAACCCCCCGTACAATTACCCCCCCGGACAATTACCCCCTGGACAACTACCCCCCAGAATATTACCCCCCAAGACAACTACCCCCCGGACAATTACCCCCCGGACAATTGCCCCCCGGACAATTACCACCCGGACAACTACCCCCCGGACAACTACCCCCTGGACAATTACCCCCCGGCCAATTACCACCCGGACAACTATCCCCCGGACAACTACCCCCCCGGACAACTACCCCCCGGAATATTACCCCCCAAGACAACTACCCCCCGGATAATTACCCCCGCCCCGGATGATTACCCCCCAGAAAATCATCCCCCGGACAATTACCCCCCTAGGACAATTACCCCCCAAGACAATTACCCCCCAAGACAACAACCACCCAAGACAATTACCCCCCAAGATAATTACCCCCCAAGACAATTACCCCCCAAGACAATTACCCCCCAAGACAACTACCCCCCAAGACAACTACCCCCCGGAAAATTACCACCCGGACAACTACCTCCCGGACAACTACCCCCCGGACAACTCAACAACCCCCCGTACAATTACCCCCCCCGGACAACTACCCCCCAGAATATTACCCCCCAAGACAACTACCCCCCGGACAATTACCCCCCGGACAATTACCCCCCGGACAATTACCACCCGGACGACTACCCCCCGGACAACTACCCCCCGGACAACTACCCCCCAGAATATTACCCCCCAAGACAACTATCCCCCGGACAACTACCCCCCCGGACAACTACCCCCCGGAATATTAACCCCCAAGACAACTACCCCCCGGATAATTACCCCCGCCCCGGATGATTACCCCCCAGAAAATCATCCCCCGGACAATTACCCCCCAAGACAACAACCACCCAAGACAATTACCCCCCAAGACAATTACCCCCCAAGACAAATTACCCCCCAAGACAACTACCCCCCAAGACAACTACCCCCCGGAAAATTACCACCCGGACAACTACCTCCCGGACAACTACCCCCCGGACAACTCAACAACCCCCCGTACAATTACCCCCCCGGACAATTACCCCCTGGACAACTACCCCCCAGAATATTACCCCCCAAGACAACTACCCCCCGGACAATTACCCCCCGGACAATTACCCCCCGGACAATTACCACCCGGACAACTATCCCCCGGACAACTACCCCCCCGGACAATTACCCCCCAAGACAATTACCCCCCAAGACAACAACCACCCAAGACAATTACCCCCCAAGACAATTACCCCCCAAGACAATTACCCCCCAAGACAATTACCCCCCAAGACAACTACCCCCCAAGACAACTACCCCCCGGACAATTACCACCCGGACAACTACCTCCCGGACAACTACCCCCCGGACAACTCAACAACCCCCCGTACAATTACCCCCCCGGACAATTACCCCCTGGACAACTACCCCCCAGAATATTACCCCCCAAGACAACTACCCCCCGGACAATTACCCCCCGGACAATTGCCCCCCGGACAATTACCACCCGGACAACTACCCCCCGGACAACTACCCCCTGGACAATTACCCCCCGGCCAATTACCACCCGGACAACTATCCCCCGGACAACTACCCCCCCGGACAACTACCCCCCGGAATATTACCCCCCAAGACAACTACCCCCCGGATAATTACCCCCGCCCCGGATGATTACCCCCCAGAAAATCATCCCCCGGACAATTACCCCCCTAGGACAATTACCCCCCAAGACAATTACCCCCCAAGACAACAACCACCCAAGACAATTACCCCCCAAGATAATTACCCCCCAAGACAATTACCCCCCAAGACAATTACCCCCCAAGACAACTACCCCCCAAGACAACTACCCCCCGGAAAATTACCACCCGGACAACTACCTCCCGGACAACTACCCCCCGGACAACTCAACAACCCCCCGTACAATTACCCCCCCCGGACAATTACCCCCTGGACAACTACCCCCCAGAATATTACCCCCCAAGACAACTACCCCCCGGACAATTACCCCCCGGACAATTACCCCCCGGACAATTACCACCCGGACGACTACCCCCCGGACAACTACCCCCCGGACAACTACCCCCCAGAATATTACCCCCCAAGACAACTACCCCCCGGACAATTACCCCCCGGACAATTACCACCCGGACAACTATCCCCCGGACAACTACCCCCCCGGACAACTACCCCCCGGAATATTACCCCCCAAGACAACTACCCCCCGGATAATTACCCCCCCCCCCCCCCCCCCCCCCCCGGACGATTACCCCCCAGAAAATCATCCCCCGGTCGATAACCTCCCGGACAACTACCCCCCGGAATATTACCTGATTCCTTAGGTTATGTTGTGATTTCCTATTTAATCAAAATGAATGGCTAATAGACACCTATATATTCATGTACATGTAGGCAATCTTGTTCATGATATGTTTTTTCAATCGATCTGCACTAGCTGGTATTTTTTACCAGCACAGAAAACTCTTTGATGCTCTTTGCTGTTTTCCCCCGTTTTCACAAAGAATATTTTAGACACCTATATATTCATGTAGGCAATCTTGTTCATGATATGTTTTTTTTCAATCGATCTGCACTAGCTGGTATTTTTTACCAGCACAGAAAACTCTTTGATGCTCTTTGCTGTTTCCCCCCGTTTTCACAAAGAATATTTTTATATTTTCTCATATTTTACACAATGGTTTTTTAAATCCATAGCATAAATAATTAATCTGACCGTTCCTACTGTATCCACTAACTACTAACATAATTTTTTTTGTGATAGGGTATCTGTGTACATTATATAATTTCGCTGTTTCTTTTTATACCAATTTCATAGTTGGAATTATTTTGCAAGAAAATAAATGCTACCAGGTTAGAAACTGCATGAGTGCGCTATGAAAAAGGAATCGAGACACTTGGATACACTAGACTAGTACGAACCCCTCCTTTGTTCTATCAATTAGCGATGTTCGCACGATGCTTTTGTGAAACGTGTATTATAAAGCAATATTGCTTGGGTCAGGCAAGCAAAAGTTTTAAGCAAAAGCAAAAGATTATGCATATTACGAATATAAGCAATTGCTAGAACTTTTGCTTGTGCTTAAAGCAATTGCTTATAAACAATTGCTACTTTTTATGCATAAGGCCCAAAATGTTTTAAGCTTGTCCGTCCGGGTGCGGTTCGTTATTCCGAAGGTTCGTTATTCCGAAGGTTCGTTATTCCGAAGGTTCGTTATTCCGAACACGCAAATTTCCTATACCTGAGTGTTCGTTAATCCGAAAATGAAATAGGGTTCGTTAATCCGAACATTTGTTGCATTATTCCGAAGGTTCGTTATTCCGAAGGTTCGTTATTCCGAAGGTTCGTTATTCCGAAGGTTCGCTATTCCTAAAATGAAATCGGGTTCGTTATTCCGAAGGTTCGTTATTCCGAAGGTCCGTTATTCCGAGGGTTCGTTATTCCGAAGGTTCGCTATTCCTAAAATGAAATCGGGTTCGTTAATCCGAAAATGAATTTGGGTTTGTTATAATGCTATAATTTCATATAAAGAGATAAAATTAACTTAAATGTTTGATTGGTCTGGCCAAGGGAGGGAAAGGGGGAGGGGTATGCTTAATGCAGGCTGTAAATTAAATAAACAAAACACAAACTATAGTATTATAACAAGCCCGATTTAATTTTCGGAATAACAAACCCGATTTTATTTTCGGATCAACGAACCTTCGGAATAACGAACCTTCGGAATAACGAACCTTTGGAAAAACGAACCCGATTTTATTTTCGGATCAACGAACCTTCGGAATAACGAACCTTCGGAATAACGAACCTTCGGAATAACGAACCTTCGGAATAACGAACCTTCGGAATAACGAACCTTCGGAATAACTGAACCTTCGGAATAACGAACCTTCGGAATAACGGAGTGTAACCGTCCGTCCATCCATCCATACGTACGTACTGTACGTCCTCTTGTTATCACGCTATATGAAGAACCGGTTGACAAATTTCCACCAAACTTTACATGTATGTATCTTGAGGAGTCAATGAAGTGGTTAGATTTTGGGGTCATGAGGTCATGAGGTCAAAGGACACAGTGATCATTATAATATGTGAAAATAGATCATTATCTCAAGAACCAGTTGACGGATTGTCACTAAACTTAGTACATGCATGTACTTTGACGAGCCAATGAACTGATTAGATTTAGAGTCATTAGGTCAAAGTTCAACATTCACATGGCTCATTATATATGCAAACACAGCTTGTTATAACGATATCTGAAGAATTATTGACTTATTGTCACCAAACTTGGTACGTACATATTTCTTGAGGAGCCAATGACCTGATTAGATTTAAGGTCATGAGGTCAAAGGTAAAAGGTCGCAGGGCTCATTGTATGCGAAAAATGGCTCTTAATCGTGATATCTCTAGATTTGGTTGACAGATTGCCATATAACTTGTTACATGTACATGTATGTATCTTGAGGAGCCAATGACCTGATTACATTTATTAAAAAGGCTTTAAAGGTCATATAAATTGTGCAATAGCAGAGGCATCTATTTCGACTGCACACAGTCGAATATCCATCTAGTTCTAATGATTAATTAATGAGGCAAAAATATTGCCGAAATCCTTGTTTAGACTTTAAATCACTAATTATTGCTTGGAAAATGCAAATTTTACGCGCAAATATTCTTTTTAGCATGATTAACAACTTTTCAACATTAAACTCACAACAGTCAAAATTGTGCTAATTTTTTGTTTTTGTATTTTATTGTTTTTTTAGGAAATAAATTATTGACAATTGTCCAACCAATTTTAGCCTAAAATTAAATAATGGCAGTGATTAGAATAAAAAATAATGAAGGTTTTTTGTACAAATCTTATAAGATAACTAAATTTCCATAGGATTTGCACACAAATCATGAAATTGGGTGATTTTGGGGCTAACATTCACTTTCGAAAAGTCACGTGATGTTGTTCTGTTATACCAGATTATTTCAAATTTGGTATCAAAAGTTGGGCAAGACTTCAATGAAAAAAGTCATGAAGCCAAGCAGCGATACGTCATCATCATCATTTTTACCTTCATTATTTATTTGTAATTGTTCTGTGATAACTTGATCATGTTTGTTATTTTTAAATCCATTTACATTCATAACATTACATCTACAAGATACAATATAAATGCATCTTTCAAAGAAACATACATTATTTTGCTTGGAAAACCCTTAGCGTATACATTTATTAATTTAACATTTAGATTCAGCTTATATCTCCATATTTTGTATGTTATCCTTTCCACGGTTATTAGAAGTAAGCATTTCAAAACATTGTTATTAAGGAATTATCATGAATTAAATAGTGTTATACGTTAGCCCATTATTGCATCAAAAGTCCCATCAAAACCAGCTGAAATGATGCGATGTCAGTATCGGGATAGAGTATCAGGATCATTAGCAGGCAATGTCCGATAGATAACGTACACAGTTTATAGTGCCTTTTAACATATGACCCTGTTCAATCATCCTTGTTATTAAGGAGAATAGCTGTCATTATTTGTTCCACGTACTGCCTCACTCTTAAAAGCACATTGCTGTCTTTTAAAACACAATTTTCCTGTAAAGCACGCTTAATCAAGTTATTTAGATCTATCATGTCGCCTATGTTAATTGCACGTAATACTCCAAATGCAGCGACCAGCAAAATAAAGCTGTTGAAGTATGGGCCAATAGAATCGTGCCCAGACTTTAGCAGGCCTTTCAAGCGGATAAAGTAGACAGTATTTTACTTTTTTCCATTAATTTTGCTTCTCTTCTCTGTAAATATCTCAGAGTAAGTGATTATTGTATATAAGGCAAGAAAACCTTTTCTATGAACATTTGCAATGTTTTTTTAATCCAAAGAGTGCTTGTTTTGTATTCTTGCAATGAGGCTTCTGCTCTTGTATAATGGGACTTGCAACGTATGTATTATTTATCTACTAGCCCCTAACACTCTAGTGATGCATCATTATCCTTTTTTTGTAATTTTCAAAGAATGTACTGTATAATTCAAACAGAGCGATCATCACAGAGCCGAATGCCAAGGACCTAGGCATGGACGTGTCACTTCTGGAGAAGTACCAGAAAAGGGTTGAAATGCTGACAATTCAGTACAGGATGGTATGTATTTTATTTTTACAGGAAAGATTTTGTACCTCCGCCAACAAAGTGGCTGGAGGCATTATGTTTTCAGGTTGTATGTCTGTCCGTAAGTACGTCGGTCCCCTTTTATTCCTCATGATTCTTGAGAACCGGGTGACAGATGAAACAGATGAAACTTAGTACATGTATGTGTGTAAATATCGAGGTGACAATGATCTGATTAGATTTTGGGGTCATGAGGTCGAAAGGTCACAGGGGTCATTAGATATGCCAAAATAGCTTGTTAGCATAATATCTCAAGATCCGGTTGACAGATAACCATCAATCATGGTACCTGTATGTATCTTTGGGAGCTAAATGTACCGAGTAGATTTTTGGACTGCACGCAGTCAAAGATCCGTCTAGTTTATACTAATTCAACAATATCGATAAATTAGTTTTGCCAATATAGATGTTTACGGTAACTTTCCCAATGCTGTTATTTGGCTTTAAATCAAGCTGCCAGTGCAGATTAATTATTTATGCTTAAAAGAAAATTTTTTAAACCCACAGCACAAACAAATCTGCGAGTTCCCCTCTCATGCCTTCTACAAGAACAAGCTGCAAACGGATGTCTCCGTGACTCGGCGTAGTCCCAGAGATGACCCCCTCCGTGATATGTGGCCGACCAAGGACAGAGTCAGTATGCCTAGGTTGTTCTATCACGTGAGCAGTAAGGAGGAGACGCTGTCCGTCAAGTCCGACGAGGGAAGTGAGATGTCCAAGAGTAATCCGGCAGAGATCGGATACGTGGTGAGTGTGAATACTCATACAGACATTACCATACTTTTTTGTGTAGCAGGCCGTGCACAGTCAATGCATAGGCGGCAGGTATCAGAGACTTGCCAACACTCGCGTGGTCTTAAGTAAGTACCATAGACATGTTGACATCCGCTCACTTCTTCGATTGAATGACAATATATTGAAGAGTTAACCATTTCCTGGACTAATTTATACAAGAATCAAACGCCCTAATTCTCTTCTTTATAATCAATGACACTGGTCATTCAAATGAAAATAGGAGATTTTTATAAAGCACTACGAAAATTGGCTGTTCCTATGCTTGAATCTGCTCCCTTTGTCAATTGCGTGCAAGTCAATGGGCCGTATGCATAAAAAGTAGCAATTGCTTATAAGCAATTGCTTAAAGCACAAGCAAGAGCTTGTCAAGCAAAAGATCAAGTTCAAGCAATTGCTTGAATTCATATGCACAAGCTTTTGCTTGTGCTGAAACCTTTTGCTTGCACTGCCTAAGCAATTGCTTACGTGTTGGACAAAGGATCGTTACAGTTGTGCGAACATCACACTGCAGGACAACAACATACGCTTCGTGCCCGACCTGGCAGCAGTATTTTTGCTTACGCAAATAGGGGGGAAACAGCACAGAGCATTAGGGGGTTTTCTGTGCAGATCGATGGACGAAAATTGCCGTAAAAAGTCTAAAATAACATAAATTGATTAAATATGAAATCACAACATAAGCTCTGGAATAAGGAGCTCATAATCATCCTGAAACGGTATGAAAATTTGATCCTTAAACGCGAATGCCCTGAGTAAGCAAGAGCTCAAGCTGGTCTGGAGGTGCTTGAAAAAATGCAAGCAATTGCTTATCAAGACAAGTAAAAGGTTCGTTTTCTGCATACGGTTTTAAGCAATTGCTTGTTTGGTAAGCAATTGCTTACGAGCAGTAAGCAATTGCTTGTGCTTGTAAGCAAATGCTTTTGCTTGCAAGCAATTGCTTGTTTTCATGCATACCGATTCAAGCAAAAGGCTAGCACAAGCAATTGCTTCTTTTTATGCATACGGCCCAATGACTGAGCGGTATCCAGCCTTGCATAGCAACAACACAAGCCTTCTTTGTTTGGTTCTTTATTCGTTTCCCTTTTGTAGTACCTCGGCGTGATTCTATTCGTCCTCTTAAATCAATATGTAATATTTCTGACACAAATTTAGAAGAGGGTCTCAAAAACTAACGCTGATTCCACAAAGCAAGATTTCCGCATGCTTCATTCATCTTGGTGCAAAGAATTGTCTTTTTTCCCTTTTGAATTTCACGTATTGACTTAAATTTTTGGGGTTGCATTCTAAAGATAGTAAGATTGCGCATACGCTTCCAGCGCGTGCGTACTGCGTGCAACGAGGAAGAAGGGGTGAATGTTGTGCATAAGCTGCCTCGGGATGGGAAAAAAGGGCGCTCGGATGCCATCACCTCTATGGTACTCTGTGCTACAGGGAAATTTTGTGTATGGCTTGTAAATGGTCATACCGTAGTATGACCATTTACATTGTAGATGTGTAGGTGTGTCAGCAAATGCCCAACGTTTGTTCTGACTGCTGCAGGAATAAAAATCTTTGAATTTTTTTTCATGTGGTTGTGAAAATGGTAAGTCCAAAATGTTTCTTTTACACAATCAGTGTACTATTTTGGACCTTAATTTCAATGAGAGTAATATGGCAGAGGTCAGATATGTGGTGAGTGTGACAGCAACGGCCATACTATTCTAGCGGTCAGACTCGGTGTAATGAGTAAATTGTGTGCACTATCCATGTAGAATTATTATTATTAGTGTTTCCTTTTTATTTGCTTGTTGTAGGTTAAGATGGTGACAAGGATGATTGCTCGTGGTGTATCCCCCGATAGAGTGGTGATCCTATCTCAGTACCGGCTGCAGTGCAGTCAGATTGAGAACAGACTGAAAGAGATGGGGCATCCATTCAGCAAGATCAAAGTCAGCACTGTGGTCAAAAGCCAAGGTATAACAAATCTTATTCTTGCTATAAAATATATTACTCATTGCGGATATAGTATCGGAAATAATATCGCTAGTGATATTCGTTTGGCTCGCAATGTATGGTCAACAAGGAATCTAAAAAGATCACGACGTTTCGTGCGCCGCTGCAACACTTTGTCAGGTGATACAAATCTACTGTAAGCAAGGGAATATATACCCCGTGGTAAGCACAACGCGCTATATCGCATGAGCGAGTACGCTCCTAATTGGTCAATAACGGGCAAGGCCTATTGGCCGACGCACACGGGTGCTCGACCAATCAGCAGGCCGCTGGCTCGGCTCGCCTGTAGGGCGGGAACAATGGCGTGCTCAACCAATCAGCGGGCCGCTGGCTCGGCTCGCCTGTTGGGCAGAAACAATGGCGTATCGGTGCGGGCTGGTCGGGGAGGTTCATGGCGGCGTATCGTACGCATCCAAAACTCGGGGATATCGATCCCGTTGTCTCTGTTGAAATTATTGGGATTGAGGCGGATATTGGTAGCTTCCTTTACCCTTCGTGTGTACCAGTGCCGTTCTTGGGAAAGGCACTGAACCCCGTCCCAGTCTGGCTGATGCTGGTTCTCCCAAGCATGTTCGGCTACGGCTGAGCTGTCAGTACCGTAGAAACCCGCTGTGAAGCACCTATCGATGTTTTGTGTTTAAAGAGCGCTCTCAAACACCGAAAGGGAGACATTATTCAAGAATGCAAATGGGGTAATGAATAATTGAATATTCATGAGAATAATAACGAAAGTGAATCTCATAAAAACGCCGCCTAAAATAGACAATGTGACTGTGTTTGATATGGGGTGTGTACAGGGGATCCCACCCCCACGAAGCTCCTGTCCCCGTTGTTAGTGAAGATTCAAACAGATGAATCAACTCACAGGAACGAACATGAGAGGACAATTTGTAATGAAGGTATATAGGATATCTTAAATGCAGACAATCACAGTAAAGCTTCAATATACGCCTACATGTATGGAGTACTATCAACGTTATTGCCCCCCCCCCCCCCCGTTCGTCAAGTAAACGTTTACCACCTTACACCTCTCTGGGTTGCATTAATTCAGCCACTGGTGGCCTAGATGTATGTGTGTTTATTGTTTCAATACAATAGTTTCCAGTTGTTCGGTTTAAAGACTCAGGAAAGAGGTAAATGGGGGTATTTGTGACGGTATTATAAGCTTCGTTTGTACGACATAAATTGTTATTGTTCATTAAATTCGACGTTGTCACTGACAACTTGCTCCTTCGGTAACACTTTATGCCATGTACATTGCAAGATCATTCATCCACCCACTGAACAAAAGCTATTTATGCATACATCAGAATGCTTGACAACAGACAATGCTTGCCTGACCTTTCATAGAAAGCATGTTTGATGAAGCGAGAACGATAACGTGTGTTCATTCAAACTTAACAAATACATGTATAACCTGATTGTGTCGTGTCGTGTGTCAGCTTCGTATTACCAGGGTCAGATCCAGGAAGGTAAAAAAAGAAAAATGATTATGAGAAACAAGAATCATGGAAAAGAGATGACACAGCGAATGAATCACAGACAAGTGAAAATAAAAAAATAGAAAAAAAATATTAAAAAAAGCAAAAAGCAAAAACATAAATGAATGTAACGTGTAATTTACATTTAATCGCAATATAAATATAAACATTGAACTTAATTCCCAAAATAATGTTAACAAAATGGCACACCTAAGAAGATTCGAACCAGTTCCACCAGGTTGATGGGTTTCGATTTCCGATGAGCTAACTAACAAACTTCATATGTTACGTGGTTTTTATCGTTCTATATCTCTAAACCTCCATGTCTAAATTAGGTGATATTTGTTAAGTTCGAAAGAACACATGTAATCGTTTTGGCTTTTCTATGAAAGGTCAGACAAGCATTGTCTGTTGTCAAGCGCTCTGATGTATGCAGAAATAGCTTCTATTCTTTTCAAGGGGTGCATTATCTTACAAGATTGGGGCAGGGTCTGCATGGAACAATACGAATGTGCGTCGTACAAATAAATTATTATACCGTTACAAACACTCACATTCACCCTTTTCCTGAGTCTTTGAACTAGACAACAGGAAACCATTGTATTAAAACAATAAACACACATGGGCATACCATAGGCTGAATCAATGTAGTCAAGAGAGGTGTAGGGTGGAAAACGTTTACCTGACAACTGGGGGGGGGGGGGCATGAACGTTGATAGGTCATGTAGGCCTACATTGAACGCTATATGAATTTGAAATATCCTTATATACATTCATTACAAATTGTCCTCTCATGTTCGTTCCTGTGAGTTGATTCATCTGTTTGAATTTTCACTAACAACGGGGACAGGAGCTTCGTGGGGTGGGATCCCCTGTACACACCTCATATCAAATACAGTCACATTGTCTATTTTGGGCGGCGTTTTCATAGGATTCACCTTCATTATTATTCTCATGAATATTCAACTATTCATGACCATCATTTGCATTCCTGAATACTGTCTTCCTTTCGTAGTTTGGGAGCGCTCTTTAAAAACAAGACAGCAGCAAGTCATTGATAGGTGCTTCACAGCGGGTTTCTACGGTATGGTGGAGCCTGACATTTCTCTTATGCTCAGTGATTATTTCTGAAATCGGTCGGGCAGTTTCACCGATGTAGGATCTATCGCATCCTTGGCAAGGGATGTTGTACACAATGCCGTCCCGTCTGTGTTGAGGAATTGGATCCTTGGGGCGTGTTAGTTGCTGACGTAAGGTGGTATCTGATCTGAAAACCGTTCGGATCCCATGGCTCTCTAGGCGGCGCCTGAGTTGTTGGGAGACACCATCAATGTACGGCAAGCTGTGAAAGTCTTGTACTCCTTCTGATCCTTGGGTTCTGACGTTCTCTAATTGGTGTTGTGTATGAAACGCCGTTGAGACTCAAGGCACTGCGGACACGAGTCCGCTCTTTGCATGGCTGTTGTGGGCTTGTCACAATGCATGACGCTCTGTCAAATAGACATTTTACTAGACCTCTCTTCACCGATATGGGATGGTGAGAGTCAAACGCTATATACTGGTCTGTGTGGGTAGGCTTCCTGTAGACTGAGGTGGAGAGCCTGTGGTTGTCGTGTCGGTGTACTAATGTGTCTAAGAATGCTATCTTCCCTAAAGCACTCCATCTCTGATGTGAACTGAATGGATGGTTGGCGGCTGTTCATGTGTTTGAGCAGATTGTCTGTTTGTGAGCCGGAGACTATGATGAATGTATCATCTACGTATCTCTTCCAAACCCGAGGAATGCAAGAGAGGGGACATGTGTCTAACGCTTCTTCCTCAGTCTACAGGAAGCCTACCCACACAGACCAGTATATAGCGTTTTACTCTCACCATCCCATATCGGTGAAGAGAGGTCTGGTCAAATGTCTATTTGACAGAGCGTCACGCATTGTGACAAGCCCACAACAGCCATGCAAAGAGCGGACTCGTGTCCGCAGTGCCTTGAGTCTCAACCGTTACCCACGCCGTTTCATACACAACACCAAGAAGAGAACGTCAGAACCCAAGGATCAGAAGGAATACAAGACTTTCACAGTCTTGCCGTACATTGATGGTGTCTCCCAACAACTCAGGCGCCGCCTAGAGAGCCATGGGATCCGAACGGTTTTCGATCAGATACCACTTTACGTCAGCAACTAACACGGCCCAAGGATCCAATTCCTCAACACAGACGGGACGGCATTGTGTACAACATCCCTTGCCAAGGATGCGATAGATCCTACATCGGTGAAACTGCCTGAATACGAGGTTACACCACTGGGCAATGTTCCTTTCGTTAGAAAAACAAGATAATTGTACAGATGTCAGCATCTAAGCATATCCTATTATTTAGTATAATAACAGTAGATTTGGAGACACATTTCCAATGAGCATCAAAATTTTAAATGAAGTGGGATCATCAAAACTTTAATTACATTTTATAGAACACTGTGCTGCTGGCATGAAACCACATTTGTTCTGCTTCCGTGTACTACCGTATTTGCTGGTGTATTAACCACACCTTTTTCCAAACAGAAGAACTTGCAAAAAGGGGGGAGTGTTTAATACACAGAGATAAAAATATATTTCAGGAAAATACCACATATGGCTATAATATCAGTTCATGTGGAGCAAAAAGCTTGACAGGCATTTGTTATGAATTGTGCTGCCTACAATCAGAAACAAATATGTGACTTGTGTTGTTTTATGTTCTAAAAGTTTATAAAAGTTAGGGGGAAAGCATAGTATTTGTATATAGTTTGATTATGTTGCAATGATTCCAAGCATATTTTTATTATCTAGAAAATGTTTTTTCCCCTTCAATGACAACCCAATGTTGGGGGTGCGGTTAATACACAGGTGCGGTTTATACACCGGTAAATACGGTAGCTCTTATATCTGTACTTAGAGATGATTATCAATCATATTAGGCGCTATATAAATCGAGATTATTATTATTATTATTATTATTACTGGAAAAACTTAATAATTTTGTCTTGGAGACATGGGGTTTTAGGTAACTCGGCCATTTTTCATCCCCTGTCATTTGCTTATTTAGTTTTGAATCGCTCTAAAATTATGGTAACTTTTATGAGAAGGACCCTCATTATCAAATAAAAGGAAAATGTTGCAAAGTTAAATCTCTTCACTAGGAGAGCAGGATTACTGGAGACACAATATTTCACCAATTGTGCCGAGATAGAGGTTTTGACTCTAATGCCTTCAATAATGATGTCTTTTTTTTCTTTTACTCCTGATACACCACATATAACAGGGAGTGAGTGGGACTATGTGATAATCTCCACGGTTCGCTCAAAGCCGCGCATCGAGATTGAGCCGCGGCCCAGCAAGAGCTGGCTGCGCAAGCACCTGGGCTTTATTAACGACGAGAACCAGATGAACGTTGCTCTGACCCGCGCCAAGCGAGGGCTTGTCATCATCGGTAGGTCCCTCATTTCCTTATTTTCTTATTTCTGTATCTAGATGAAAGCTGATGAAAAACAGAATACATGCAGTCAAACCTGTCTTAGCTGCCACCTGTCTTATGGCTAGCCAACCTGCATATCTGCTGCATATATAATAGTGGCCACCAAAACTGATCCCCTGCAGAGAAAAGCAGTGTAGTGAAACCTTGCTATAGAGGTCACGTGAGTACTGTGGCCACTGTATTTGTTTCTCTTGGGTGGTCACTGCATGTGCACAGGATTGGCTGTATTGAAGTAACTAAAATATGTTCCTTTCATTGCCTACATCTTCGTGATACAACAATTTTTTTAATGAGAGTCGTGCGCTTTAAACCCACCACGTACTACATCTGATTCTAATCCAACTATAAAAAATGTTGTGATTCACATCAGATTTACAACAAATTGTTCATACTTTTTTATGCCTCCGCAACAAAATAGCCGGAGGCATTATGTTTTGGGGGTCCATCTGTTCGTACGTATGTACGTCCCTTTCTCGTGATCTCAAGAACCGATTGACGGATTCTCACCAAACTTGGTTCATGTACATGTATGTATCTAGGGGTGCCAATGAACTGATTAGATTTTTGGGTCATGAGGTCAAAGGTCACAGGGCTCATTTTATATATATGCAAAAATAGCTCGTGATTGCATTATCTGAAGAACCAATTGACTGATTCTCACCAAACTTACTTCATGTATGTATCTTGGGTTGCCAATGAACTGATTATATTTTGGGGTCATGAGGTAAAAGGTCACAAGGCTCATTATATATGCAAAAATAGCCTGTGATCGTGTTATCTGAAGGACCAATCAATGGATTCTCACCAAACTTGGTTCATTTATGTACCTTGGGATGCCAATGAACTGATTAGATTTTGGGTTATGCAAACATAGCTTGGGATCGCGTTATCTCAAGAACCGATTGAAGGATTCTCACCAAACTTGGTTCATGTATGTATCTTGGGGTGCCAATGAACTGAGTAGATATTGGGGTCATGCAGTCAAAGGTCGCAGGGCTCAATATAGGCCTATATGCTAAATTAGCTCATAATTGCAAAATCTCAAGAACTGAATGTCAGATTACCATCAAACTTGGTACCTGAATATACATGTATCTCAGGAAGCCATTGTAGCCATCAGATTTTGGGGTCATGAGGTCAAATTTCAAGGTCACAGGACTCATTATGCCAAAATAGCTTGTAATATCTCAAGAACCAATTGACAAATGACCATCAAACTTTGTACCTATTTGTATCTTGGGGAGCTAATAAACTGATAAGATTTTGGGTGTCATTACAACAAAGGTCAAGGCTACGGCTCGTATATATGCAAAATTAGCTCATGATTGTGATATATCCGATCGGATAGACAGATTACTATCAAAATCGATTTGACATATTAATTTGGGCAATTAAATCATGCAATGGCGGAGGCATCATTTTCGACTGCACGCACAGTCAAAGATCCGTCTAGTTGTTTTAATTATCCGCAATTGTTTCTGTTTTGATGAAGAAAATATTGGCTGAATTTGTGTCCAAGTAACAAATTACCAAAATTCTACGACCAGATAATTGGTCGTTGTCTCAGAAAGGTCAAGTCAGGTCACAACCCTGATGAAGATCGACTGTAAGATGACAGCTAAAAATTTGAGGAGGTTAAATACTTGTATTGTGATCAAAAGTTTAAAATGTTTATCCAAATAACAATATTATTTTTCTCTTTCAGGGAACCAACATCTGCTGAAGACTCATGAGTGCTGGAGAGAGCTCCTGGAGCTGTACGACCAGACAGGGTGCCTGAAAGAAGCCCGCCAGTTCCTGCGATGACTTTTGACATTCCAGTTGTAACTATATATCGGATTTCAGGCTAAAGTGCCCATAGGCTAAAATGTCCTGGCGTGCCTGCAAGATATGCCCGCCAGTTCTTGCAATGACTTTACAAAGTACTTCTAAATTCTGGCTTTCAGATATCTGTCTTTTGAAGGTGTATGAATGAGCATGAAAGCCAAGGTGCATTTTGCAGATGCAGTCAAACCTGTCTATGCAGACCAATCACAAGAGACAGGAAATGTGGGCTTTGTATAAAGCAGGTGGTCTGTATTGACAGGTTCATTTACATGTAAACTGTCTTCTAGAGTCAAGATGTGGTCTTTATAGACAGGTGATCACTAGATCAAGTGTACCATCACTGTACCATATATCTTGCTAGCCAGTACTACCGGGAACCAGGCCCTGTATTTACTCTATGGGAAATGCAAAGTCTAGTAGTGAACATATTATTTAAATTATAACTCAATCACAATATTTTGATCAGGAGATCTGGAAATGTATGGTATTGGAAACTTCAAAATATAATTTTTATAGAGTCACTGGGTGCCTTAATTAAAGTTGCAGAGAGGCCTGCCATTTTAAACTTT